>JBBPLB010000003.1:41873-52057 GCA_038089595.1 Bothia castanella
ACTCTCTCACTCGACGTTCGCTATGGCCCACAAGAAGGGTGTTGAGCCCACTCTACCTCAAGTGGTCACCGCCCATGGACGTCCTTGCCCCACGCACTTCCGAAAGTTCCTCACTCGTTCCGGCATTGCGCTGTCCCTGGCCCTCCTCTATCTGTCGTCTCATTCCCAAGTCGTCTCCAGGGTCAAGCCTTGGAAGCATTCCTGCTCCGGGGGTGAAAAGTCCTACGATAACTACATCGATCGCGTTGAGGATACTTTCCTGTCAGCACTCTTCCTCATTCAAATCCGGGAATCAACTGACGCATTTGGTACACAGTGCTGTTCCCTCCACCGAATCTGCGATAGCCAATTCACGCTATTATGCAACCCATCCTCATTTAGCAGGCTCACCGGAAGACCTCCAAGATGCAAAGGATATCTTGTCGTTCTTCCAGAACGAGTTTGGTATTTCCTCTCTGGTTGAACCCATCTTCGACGCTGGCTCCCCAGAGTCGCGCGAGGCGACTTTGAGCATCACATCGAATCTCAAGCTTCCAAATGCTTGGATTGACGTCTATTACCCCGTAATGAACACGGGTAAACCAGATGGTATCTCCCTGGAGATTCTCGGACAAGACCAACAGCCCATCTGGACCGCTGATCTCTTAGAGGATGGCGACCCTGCCGACGAAACGGCTGCAAAGTACAAACATGCTATCCCATCTTGGCACGGTCTCAGCGCCGCTGGCGTGGCCGCCGGCCCAATCGTGTATGCTAATTACGGTACGAAAGAGGATTATGACAAGCTGGTAGCGATGGGCGTGGATCTTACTGGAAAGATCGTCCTCGCTCGTTATGGTGCCATCTTCCGTGGCCTCAAAGTAAGAAGTAGTCCTCACGAATCGCCACTTGGAATTGAATTTGTTTCTCTAGATCAAAGGTGCTGAAGAGCGTGGTGCAGCTGGAATTTTGATCTACACTGATCCCCGCGACGACGGTGTCGTGGTTGCTGAGAACGGTTATTTACCGTACCCCGCTGGCCCTGCACGCAACCCGACATCGATCCAGCGTGGTTCCGTACAATATTTGTCAATTTATCCTGGTGATCCTACCACACCCGGTTATCCTGCATACGAAAACGCAACTCGTGTCGAGGGTGAAAACATTCCCTACATCCCCAGCCTGCCGCTTTCATGGGCCAACGCAAAATACTTGTTTGAACAAGAGCTTGGCGGTATTTCGGAGGGCAGGAAACTTGATGGGAAAGTTGGCAATCACATAGTCAAGATGTCCAATGATGGTACGCATTACCGACATAATCGCGACCACAGACAATTGATTTTGTTGCCAAATAGTCGACACTAAGGTTACCCCCATCTGGAACACGATGGCCGCCATTCCCGGTCACATCAAGGACGAGGTTGTCATTCTCGGTTGCCACAGAGATGGTCGGTGATTCCTCTGACGTCGAGTCCTATTTTCTGAGGCTCATATACTTTGCAGCTTGGGTCATGGGCGCCGCTGATCCCACATCCGGTACCGTATCGTTGCTCGAGCTCGTTCGGGGTCTCGGTGCATTGGTCAAGCGGGGTTGGAAACCACTTCGGACTCTTGTCATCGCGAGTTGGGATGCAGAAGAGGTGGGCAGCTTTTCATCATTTCCGAGAGTGTTCTCAACCAATCCGTTGTAGTACGGCCTCATTGGAAGCACAGAGTGGGGAGAGGACTTTGCACAATGGATTCAAGACCATACCGTCTCCTACGTTAACGTCGGTACGTGATTAGTCCACAAGTTGCGTTACTACTACTGAGGCGTGAGAACAGATGTTTCCGTTTCCGGCTCACGTTACTCGGCGTCAGGATCTCCCTCACTTGCGCATCTGATCAAACGCAGTGCACAAGATGTTGTCCATCCTACCGATTCGAGCAAGACGGTTTGGGACGCACTCTACGATTCTGGACCATACACCGGAGAACAGGATGCGGATTTCGCCAGCATGTGGGCGGCGATGAACCGCAGCCGGGCCCGCGCGGTTGCGGAAGATGACGTTCGCGAGGTATCACCACTTGGTTCCGGAAGCGACTATACTGTATTCTTGCAGAGACTTGGTGTCAGTCACCGAAATTTGTCATCTTTAAGAGGCACTTCTAACATGATGCAACAGGTCGCCAGCTCTGATCAGTCTTTCTCCTCCACTCCCACTGACGCTCCTTACCACTATCACTCGATTTATGACTCTCAGATGTGGCAGGAGGTGTATGCTGATCCCGGCTTCCATCGTCATGTAAGAGTTGATGTCCAACCACATCACATCATTGGTCTGAATGTTTCATTTTACTTAGGTTGCACTTGCCAAGACCTTGGGCCTTCTCACCCTCCGACTAACAGATTCGATCATCGTACCTCTCAATACCACAGAATATGCATTGCAACTCGATTCCTACGTCAACGCGTGAGTGTTGCTTCATCTTGACCTTGTTCCCGACCAACGTAGCTGTGCCAGTGTGGAAGAATCTGCTTCTGGAATCGCTACTCTCCCGAACTTCCACAGAATTCGCAAAGCTATCTCAAAGCTACAACATGCGAGTGCGAAGCTCGATGTCGAGAAATTCAAGGCCGAAAAAGTTTTCCGCAAAGCCGTGCGTAACCTCCGTCACCAGCGGTTTGGCGACCATGTCGTACAGCGCATCAGCAACTGGATCAAGCGTCGCCTCGCACTGACAGTTGGCTCCCCGCTACCTGAGCGCGACGACGCGGAGTTGAAGTTCCCTGCGCTGCGCGCGTTGAGTGCCTTAGGGGACGCTACCGAGCAAGACATTTGCAAGTCTCGTAAAGGGCCACTCTGTGATCTTACCAAGGCAGCTATCAGAGTGAAGAAAGTGAACCAGAAATTGACCATGTTTGAACGCGGATTTATCTCGGAGGAGGGAGTCAAAGATCGTGAATGGTTCAGGCATCTTGGTGTCGCACCTGGAAAGTACCTTGGTGAGTGCCTTTGACTACTGTGGTAGCACAGGGAGGAACGCATGCTCAACGTACTGATAGGCTATGGTGCGACGACCCTTCCTGCCCTTACTGAAGCGATTCTGTACGAACAGAATGCAACGTTGGTAGAGTATGAAGTCAACCGACTGACAACTCTCCTGACCAAACTCGCACGTGACATTAAGCCATGATCGTTTAGTCCGAATACTGTATCTGTACGAACTGGGCAATATATCAGTTTCACCAGACAAGTTACATGCAATTGAGTTATAGTGAAGAACTGCCACGCAAATCGGATGATGCTCCAAAATCAATATTGCAACTATGACTGCGTTCCAATTACATTTGCATACACCTATAATTACGAAGGGGATACGATGAGGTATAAACGAAGTGTAGAATAAAGTACTGCAAAGTGACTCCTTGTCTCTAAGCCTTGCGGCGGAGGTCTTCCCATACGGTTGGATGCATAGTCTTACAGTGCATTACGAGGAAATCGAAGTCCGGTTGAACCAATACGTCGGGCGGCTCCTGAATCATTTTCGCCTCGTATCGATCTCTGATCAAAGTCTGAGTCATGTGTCCTCGGATAACGAACAGAAAACTCACAGGCATAGACCGCAAAAGACGCCGTTTTCGACATCAGCGTCCTTTTCAAAGATGAGGTTCACACATTCCTCATAGGATCGAACGTTTGAATCCGACGCGGATGCCTTGCGATCGCTGTGGGAATCGGTAGAGGCAGGTGGCGACAATATCCCGTTCGCTGGGCGTGTATCAGCGCTAATTGTCGTTGAACAATCGGCCTCTCCTTCGATCCGAGGCTTTTTGCGTTCCCCTTCGGGGCTCAAGGAATTCTGGAATTCAGTGTTTGGTCGCTTTTGTAGGTACGGACTTGATAGCGATGCCATAACTGGAACCTGTTCAACAGACAGGACAGGTTCTTTGTTGGCATTTTCTGCTATCCCGCCGCCACGCTGACGGAGGTGGGCAGCTGTTTTGAGCTGTTCTGCAGCACCTTGCTCTACGAGATGCCGAGATTGAGTCGTAGGGGATAGCTCAGACACAGTGCGTGGGTCGATCATCTGAGGATGGTACGGAAACCCAAGGGACCCAGCATGCATGGGCGTGTGGACAGGGATGCCTGTCGGCGAAGTCTGAGCGCTAGATATGGGTCCGCTTGGTGGTGGAGTGGGGAGAGGCGCTAACCATGCCATGGCCATAGGAGTTGGACCTGGACGAAGCGGCGGCTAAAGAGACTGAATTGAGCAGTGTTTGCTTCCCGTACTATGTAACGAACCTGGGTCGCAACACTCTCGGAACTGCGTCGTCGATGACTCCCGTTCTGATCCAGGAAGGGCTGATGGGGGCCGGGAGACATCACAGATGCAGGTGATGCAGGATTATTCCTGTTTTGGTCATGAGCGCGGAACTGTCTAGCAGTCGCGAACTGCTACCAAGTATATCGGTGAAGGGATGAGCAGGATATTGCGAGCCAACCTACCTCGGAACCCCCTGCTGGAAAGAGCCCCCGTGCTACACGTTGGGCGGAGGAAAGGTCAATACCCTTTTGTGCCGATGTTTCGGAGAGCGAGTGATTGTACTTGCCTATTCCCAGTGACTGTTGCTGAGCAACACGGCTCGTGTCAACGGCAGCTTTCAGCCTAACGTATTTTTCCCTCAAGAGGCGATACTCTCTGTCGAGCAATGCGTATGCGTCTCGGGTGGTTTGCAGTTCCATGATATGGTTCGTTGGAGACCCAGCCGGAATACATTGCAACAGCCCCTGGTACTTCCGATCGATCGACATCCGATTTGCCTCGCTCGCGCGGAGCCTTTCCTGCAAGTCCGCAAAGCGTTGCACTTGCGTGTTTTGAGGTACACCAAGAAATGCTAAGCGATCGTTGAGCAAGTTGACCGCGTTTACCAGTCGGCAGTTATCTTCGTATAGCTTTGCATTATGGATTTCGAGAGAGTGGATGTGACGTAGGGCAGTTTGATGCCTTTCTGGCAGGGTCATGGGTTCCGACGCGCACACGCCACCATTGGGAGGAGGGGTAGGCGTCTCCGGAGGATTCGACGGTTGGGTTTGGTTCATATCGGTATTGTTCCTGTCACACACAAGTTGACAACTTGGCGTCTGACCAAGAGCCACTGAAAGCATTCGCCACTCACTCTCTGTATACCCGCAGCGATGCTTTCGGACCTTGTGTAGCCTGGGGAGCAGCCTTAGGAGGCTCCGAATGGTCGTTCGACATGGAGAGGAATGCTGCGTTGGTTCAGCAAGGGAGATGAATGCGACGGCGATGGTGGTGCCCGTCTGACGCGAAGCTTTATATGTTTCGGAGACAATGATGGTATTGTTTCGCTCTTCACTTTGTCCGTCAGGTCTAGCTCCAGATCTAGCTTTGATAGGCGATCCCGATGGGCCGCGTTACGGGAGAGCGGCGTTGCCCTGACGGTGACACCAAGGCGACGAAGAAGGGTCAAGCTGAGAGTGCTGAAAGTGTTAGCACAAGTTACAACGGAAATGCAGCTTTTGAGAAGAATGTTGGCAAGTCAGGAGCAAAGAACATGAGGCGGGTGCACGACAAACGCGTTTCTCGAGCGGAGTCACGCATGCGGGTCAAGTTTAAAGTTCTTACTATTGGTGACCGCCCAGGAAACTAAAGTTGCAAGGAAGTTCAAGAAGCTCCACCGCTTCGTGCGATCCTGACGGGCCTCTCGACATCCTCTTATACATCCACTGCACGACTAGCTTGGGAAATGGCGGCCACCGATACCACAATGATGGATGCACCGATTCACATGTGCATTCCTGTCTATAACTTGTTCTTGGTTTCTGGGTTTGCAGGTCCGCCCATCACGGTGAGACTTTGAGCATTACACCACTCCACCGTCTCATTCTAATCATAGTCAGTTCACAAGGGTGTGAGTCATGGGACAGCTGGGGAAAATTTTTCCAAGCTGTCCGGGCGGGCTTACGAGACCAGTGATACGATCCATCCGAATGGGAATGAATTCAGTGCTGTCTCACCAATACGGTGGCGTGCGAATGACGAATGTCCCGGCGGGCGGTGACACTGGTGACCAACGAAATTGCAAGTGAAAAGACTTTATAATAGTCAGCAACATCCCACTCTCGCTTTCTTTCCGATGGCTCTTGCAGAATCACCAGTCCTCTCGTCTCACTTTAGCGCAGAGTCCGATGCCATTCAAGGCCTCCTTTCCCGTTCCCGATCTCTGAAACGGTCACATATCAGGAGAGATGAAGCCCTCGATTCCCTCATCTTCGCTGCTGCCTTTGCCTCCAGCCCTCACATAACCCGCAACCACTCCGGTCATGTCACACATTTACTGCCTTCCCAAAGTCCCGAACGAATCAAACGTTCAGATGACGCGGTTACAATCCCGGATCAGAAGCTATCACCATATGCTAGCAGGCAAGCACCAAGAAGGCTGCGCCTGCAAGCCCAGGAGCAACCACTAGAATTCAAGGAGAGAGAGAATATACCGCAGCAAATCAGCTCTACCGAGATACTTTCGTCCTCCGTATCTCGCAAGAGAGAGCCCCCTTCGGCATCATCGGCCGTTGAGTCGACAAGCGCCCTCTTGTCATGTGAAAAACTCCCTTCCGATTCCGTAGTCCAGGTTCGATGCATGGCACGCACTCGTATACCCACTCCTCACGGCACTGTCTTCCTACACCTCTACCACAATAACCGCGACAACAAGGAACATCTAGCAATTGTTATCGACCCCGCACAATACTCCATAGACAGCCACCCAAACGTGCCACCTATACGTAGTCACTCCCTCGATGCCATATGGAGTGACCACGAAACACAGGAAGATAGGATTCTCAGGGGTGCCTATGTAGGCAGACTCACCCCTGAGACCAAAATTGCTTCTCGACCTATAGACCAGGCTTGTCGACCTGCAGACGGTCCACTGCCACTCGTCCGCATTCATTCCGAATGTTTCACTGGTGAAACTATCGGAAGCATGCGCTGCGATTGTGGAGAGCAGCTCGACGAGGCTATCCGCCTCATTTCCCAGCCTATCCAGACCTCCGCATCCCCTTCTGCGACTATGCCCGGCCGGGGTGCTGTCATCTATCTCCGACAGGAGGGTCGTGGTATTGGCCTGTTGTCCAAGATTCGGGCTTATAACCTCCAAGACGTAGGACACGACACAGTCACCGCCAACCTCCTGCTAGGACATAAGGCCGATGAACGTCGTTATGATATCGCAGCAGCCATCTTGAGGGACCTCGGGTTAGGATCGGAGCAAGGAGAGAGTATCCGGCTGTTGACGAACAACCCAGACAAAGTTAGGGCACTTGAAAAGGAGGGGTTAAGAGTGCTCGAGCGTGTCCCAATGGTACCTAGGTCATGGAAGTGCCAACCCGAGTCAGCGTCGTCTTCAAGTGAGGGCGAGAGTCGCAAGGCGGGTGTCACCATGATTGGTGGGGATATGGCGCGGGGTGCGGACCTGGATAAGTACCTCCGGACAAAGGTCTTACGGATGGGACACATGTTACCGTTGAGCATGCTGGATGGGAGGGAGATGCAGTAGTATACGTACGTTCAACGCTAACCTTATAAATAACCTACTTGTACTAGATCTATCAGTTGTGGAGCTGAGAATCATTTGATTACATAATCCGCTGTAAAGACTCGTGGGGTCAGTTTCTGTCCAAGACATACAACAGGTCTACCATGTTCGATCCGCTTAGTTCGACGAGCTCCATCTTCGCCAATGGAGACAACGAGTCAATACCACCGTGGCCGACTACGCCACACCAGCCCAACTCCCCGATACCCAATCTTCGTCGTGCTTCGCCGTCGTCAGTTATCACGCAGAAGATTGAGACAGATGGCCTCTTTGGCAGAGAACCCAAAATATACGGTGCACCTGAACCCGGTCTCATATCTCCTCAAACCACCGTAGGTTCCAATGGCGTAAAATATGAAATGAATGAACCTTATCTCCGTGTACGGATTACTGGGTTGGATCGCAACAGAAGGGATATTCTCTTCAAATTTGATGCCCAAGTGCGTAATATGTCCATGAAACTAGACGTATCTCGCTCAATCATTTGTCTGTACAGACGAACCTTTCCAATTTCACGGGCACGTCATACCGCAATGTTTCCCGTTCGTTTGTCGAGTTTCAACAATTCTATGACGCCTTGCTCAACAGCTGTCCGCACACCATTATCCCCGCCCTTCCCCTTGCACAGACCTCAGCGCCGACAGATGAAGAAGACGATCGCCTCGTACGAATCATGTTACAGAGATGGTTGACACGGATATGCGAGGATCCAATCATTATGCACGACGAGGACTTGCGGTCATTCATCGAGAGCGATTTTGGCTATCAGCCGATGCCCCGCCCTAGGCGGAAAACGAGCTCTGGGTTTGGACTCATCCGTCGCGGCGTGCCAGACGAAGATGAAGGACTTCAGCGTGCCAGGTTCGAGCTTACCAAACTCGAAACACAATTCTTTGAAGCTGCAAAAGCCATTGATAAGCTCTCAGTAACAAGGAGATGTGAGTGCATTCTATGCTCGCATACATGTCCTGAATACTGAACGTATGACAGCGTTGTCCACTGCACATGCTGAAATGGGAAACAAGCTAATCAATGTTGCATCTTCAGAATCTCATCCTTTACTGGGTAACGCACTGCGGAAATTGGGAAGGGCATGGCATACTCTCTCCGACCTCGACCAAGCACAATCCATAAGCGAATGCGTAGTTGTTGGAGATACATTTGGCTATCAAGGGATGAACGCACGTTCTGCCAAGGAGGCGCTGCTGCAGCGAGCGAGCGTTTTGGAGGAGTATCAAGCCGCTGTCAAAGCAACGATATCTAAGAGAAGGAATATAGAGAGGTTGAAAGCTAGCTCTAATATCAGACCTGAACGCGTGGACGAAGCGCTGGAGGAGATGGAAGAGGTAATGGTCTCTTCGCATGTGAATCACAGGTCGTTGAGGTTGTTTTATAGGCTAACAAATACGAGCAAGTGCTTGCACAACGCGCCAATGGCATCTCTCAAAACCTTCACCGTGCTTTGGCAATACATGACAAGACAGTGACAGACGATATAACTGCTGCCTTGATTGAGCATGCGCGCTCCTCTATACAATACGAGAAGCAACTACTCAGGGAACTTGAATCACTTAGGGCAGACGTCAACAATGCTAACCAGAAGGCTGCACCGCCAAAACCTAATGGTTACCCAAAGCCTTCCATCGTTCTGCCATTGGAAGACGATACCCAGCCAACAACAAGAGCTGCAGTCACCGCGCCGCCTATCCCGCGGTCGTTCAGTGGCATCCCGTCTAGCACGCCGCCAGCAAATCAAGTTGTGTTCCGACCGCACAGTGCTGTTCCACAGTCACAAAGTGCAGGCCCATCCACGGCACGGAGTTCGACCGCTCCGTTGTCCGCGCAAACCTCTGCCCCGTCGCAGGGTGGTCGTTTCGGAGATGGAACTCAATCCATGTTCGTGAAACCTACACCCTCCCCCTTCGGTGCTTCGGTTGTTGGTCCTTCGTCGTCTTCACCGTCACTCCCTCAAGGACCGCTCGGCGGTATAGTACATACGTCGACGCCCACTTCCTCATCGTCCGGCCATCCTCTTGCTGGCGCTGGTCCTCTCTCTGCTCCATCGGTAGCACCAGCACCGACGAGTGCCCCACAAGACCTCGATCCTCTTGCGCATCTGACATCGTCAAGTATGTCACAATCAGTGCGCGTGCAGCCCTCGCGGCCGCGACTGGATGCCAGGCTTGCTGCGAGCAAATTGGCGAACATGTTTTAGGTCCAGAAATGGTACTTTGACTGACTTCCGGATGGTTTGTGCTTTGTAAAGACTATGCGCTTTTTATATGCTAGATTTCTTTTCGTTTAAATTGTGGACTTGGTTCCGTTGAACGCGAGAAAAGCATCCCAATCATCATCCAGAGTTGTGACCTTAGATTCATGCTTGTGCGACCCAATCTTTGGAGTGGTAAGAGGCCACTTTGCGGGGATTTTTTGTAAAAGTGTATGATTACAATATCCGGAACTCCCCACCACGCCGGCTAAATTTTCCTCCAGGGGTTCACTGAACGCATACAACATTATACAAGTATTTGTGCTCAGCATAACGCACCACTTAAAGCAACTGTTTTAGTGCTTCGACCACCTTCTCACCAAGTTCAACAGT
>JBBPLB010000003.1:52155-69484 GCA_038089595.1 Bothia castanella
TGGTAGCTTTACCACCTAAGTCAGCCGTCCTCGTGCCAAAGCCACCGATACTCTCATCATCAAGAACCTTGCGAACAGCGGCTTCCACAGCCTGAGCTTCCTTCTCGAGCCCAAGGGAGTACCGCAGGAGCATCGCAGCACTGAGGATGGTTCCGACAGGATTTGCGATTCCCTTTCCAGCAATGTCTGGCGCAGAACCATGGATTGGCTCATAAATGCCTGACGTAGGCTTGAATGATGGATCTGAGGGTGATGCCGGTGCTCCTGCAAGGGATGCCGAAGGCAATAGGCCGAGAGAACCGGGTATGACACTGGTTTCATCCGAAAGACTAGGG
The DNA here is from genome assembly GCA_038089595.1 of Bothia castanella. Lineage (NCBI taxonomy): Eukaryota > Fungi > Basidiomycota > Agaricomycetes > Boletales > Boletaceae > Bothia > Bothia castanella. Next base: position 52,491 of record JBBPLB010000003.1, read on the forward strand.
ACGGGAATTATCAGCTGAGTGTGGGGAATGGCGGACAAGGTACGCACATGTCACCAAACATGTTTTCGGTGAGAATGACCCCGTTCAGTTTCTTGGGGTTGGCTACGATCAGCATTGCGGCAGTGTCGACCAAGTAGTGATCAACGGTCAGCTGCGGGTATTCCTTGGCCAAGGTCTCGTTCACAACCTTCCTCCACAGTCTCGAACTCGCAAGGACGTTGGCTTTGTCAATCGAATGTATAGGGAGAGGTGGGTTCGCAGCCAACGCAATCTGTGCTGCGACTCGTGTGATCCTCTGCACCTCTGGAACGCTGTACACCATAGTGTCGTACGCTGTGTCCCCGTCGCCCTGCTCTTGGCGAGGGCCGAAGTAGAGACCGCCGATGAGCTCGCGGATGACGATCATGTCAACACCTTTGGCAATCTCTGGCTTCAAAGGGGAGTAGGAGAGCAGGGAGTCGGACGCAAAATTGGCAGGTCGGACGTTGGCATACAGACCGAGTGCTTTGCGGATAGCGAGCAGGCCCTGCTCTGGGCGGACCTTGGCATCTGGACCCCATTTTGGACCACCGACCGAACCTAGAAGGTGGTGAGTTCCGCGACGATTGCCATATGTCATGCTCACCCATCAGTATAGCGTCTGCCTCCTGGCAAGCCTTGAGAGTTGACGGAGGCAGAGGCTCGCCATGTTTGTCGATGGCGCAACCTCCAAAGTCGTGGGGTTCGAGGACGAGCTTGGTTGTGGACGATGTCTCGGAGATAAATTCCAATATTCGCGTGGCTTGCGCGACGACGTCGGGACCTTGGAGAGCATGATCGTCAGCACGTGCAAGTGAATCGGAAGGGGCGATCCTACCGATTCCATCGCCGGGGAGAATGACGACGCGGTATCTGGAGGAGGGATGAGCGAATGTGGTGGGGGTGGGCGGCGACGTACTGTTTGGGTGCCATAAAAAGAGTCGGTACGATGATGTCGATGAGCTTTAAGTATGCTACGAGGCATTTAATTTCACACGCACATTGATCATGAGGGCAGATTAGATATCAAACTTGGCCTTATACCACGATGTCACGACGCTGCAAAAACTTGGTCTTGGATGCTGGCCCTCTTCTCTCTCTGTCCCCGCTGCGGGGCTTGGCGGACACATACCTCACCGTCCCCCAGGTATTAGACGAGCTCAAGGATAAACGCGCGCGGGAACACTTCGAGCAACTCGGACTCTCCACGGGTGTCCGAGTCACCATCCGGGATCCCGATCCTGCTTCGCTCGCTCAAGGTACTTCCAGGTCCCGTGCTCGCTCTTGCCTTCCTCACCGGGCCGCAGTGATACAGTTTGCAAAAAAAACCGGTGACTATGGCGTCTTGTCCCACGCCGATCTGTGCGTCCTCGCCCTGACCCATACTCTACAACTCGAAGAGAGGACCCTTTTAGAAAAACAAAAGCAAGAGGTATACTGACCCTTTGGGCGCGTTTGGAAGCATCCTTACCATAGGTTCCAGAGTAACATCCGTGGGGAACAGCCATCTACCGCACAGACAGCTCCCGCAGGTGACACACAGGGTATTCCTGCGACTTCAGACCCAGATCCAGATCCAATAAATCCACCGCAGTCGCCTTCAGTTGGCACACAGATTGCCGAGGGTGAGGGTATTGACGATCTCACCCGCACAACGGAAGATTTAGCAATAGAAAGCCAATCAGATAGCTCGCATCCTGAGATTGAGCCTCACGACTTCGGGGTGCAGTCTTCAGTGCCTGGTATTGATTCTACCGCAAAACCGACGCCAGGGGTGCAACTGTACGATGATCCTTCGACTGATGAAGATGATGGAGAGGGGGAGTGGATAACCCCTGCCAATGTTGCTTTGCACAAGTCTCGCGCTCTAGAACTCCTTCCTTCGTCGGACGGTAATAAGAGGCGGTGTCGAATGGTTGATGAAGAAACGGTTCTGGCTGGGTGCATGACTGCAGACTTTGCCATGCAGAACGTTCTGCTTCAAATGGGTTTGACGTTGGTAGGAACGGAAGGCAAACGAATACAAAAGGTAAAAACCTGGGTTCTCAGGTGTCACGCTTGCTTCAAGTGAGCAAAACTCTTTCGCTTTTCGATCGTATCTTGATTCCCACCAGAATATGCAAGGATAACTCAAAGCAATTTTGTCCTTCGTGCGGAAATCCAGGGACACTGATAAGAGCATCGGTGACCCTTTCTTCCCCAGACGCCGCAGCAGATGCGCCTGTTATGGAGATACATCTCAAAAAGAACTTTCAATACAGGTTGCGCGGAACGAAATACTCGATACCCGCTCCTCGGCCAGGGTCTGCCAAGACAGGAACAGGGGACGGCCTGATTCTTCGCGAAGATCAGCAGGAATACATGCGAGCCGGAAAGCGGGCAGACAATAAAAGAGAACGTGATGAGCAGCGGATGCTCAAGGGTCTCGTAGATAGAGGTGGTGAAGGTGGTGTTGCAGTGGGGAGCTGGTCAGATCCGGACTGGATACCAGGGATACTTGACGGTTCGACAAAGGGGAGATCAGGAGGCAAAGATGGCATGCCACAGATCGGCTATGGTAGGAGGAATCCCAACGAGAGGAGAAAACACTAGTTACATATGGCGGAATCTTGGAATACAAAGTCAGGGTCAACGCTAGTGTGCTGACTGCATTTCATGAACCCAGGCTACGGTTCATGAACCGTCTCTTCTGGAAGGCCATCCACCACTTGCTCGGCTTCCCGCTCCCATCGGCATACAACCGTTCCACTAGTCGAGCAGCCAGTTCCTGACGGACCTGTGTCAAGTAGGTGCGGAGGTAGTCTAGTCGTCTTGTTAGTGGTGGGGTAGACACAGATTAATGTCTCGCACCTGCGTCTGCTCGATTTCCTGGCCCGGCGTAGTGCGCGTTCAACGCAAAATTGGCATCGCCAGGGATTGGGAAGTTGTCCACGGAAAGAGTATTCAGCATTTTGGATGCCTCGATTTGCGTTGGAACAGTCTTGGCGGTACCGATCTTGGCCAGACAGTCGGATACGAAGAGGATGAGCACGATGAGCAAGCGATCCGCAGGTCCTTTGATCTCAAAGTTACGGAAAAGCGAATTCGCTCGAAACAAATCCAGCGTTTCGTCAATGATATCGACTTGCTCGGGATCAGCTGATAACGCGTCTTAGGTCATGAATGGAGGAGTAGTCGTCGCAGCGTACCAACAGGTGCTGGACCACGAATTTTGGTCTTGATAGGTAAGATGAACATGTTGCCCACTTGTCGGGCGTCCTGGACTTCGTTCAGGGATGAATGATAAGCCTACACACCGTTACTGTCTCCATTGCTGTGGTTGATCAGAATCGTTGTACTGACCGGCATGGTTAGCAGTGGACAAGATGATGTGACAATTAGGCACAGCCACATTACCGCAACCAGAAGTGTAACTGTCGCAAAGGGGCGAAACCCAGGCTGAAACCACAACAAAGATGTTTCGCCACCGAGACATGGAAGACGAACAGACACATATGTTGTCTCCAGAGTGGAAGAAACCTTCTCCAGATACTCTCACAAGTGCGCATGGCTCATATCCAACGGTTTGCCCCCAAAGGATGTAAAATTAAATAACGTCGCAGAGCTCATCAAGCGCTTGCGCGCGTTGACGCTGAGACTTCTCCCACTCGAAGTCGATGTAAAGACCATCAATGATCCTACCAATAGAATTATCACACCACTGGTGATGTTATCCTATATGGAAGCTGCCGGCGACTTTGGGGATGCGGTGGGTACATCTACAACGCCCGGAACGTACGTAAACTTGATTCTTGTTCCCCAGCTCCCTTACTGCCTCCTTCGAGCACACTCAGAGTTCCTTCGGGAAGCACGACACAACCCTGCCAATCACGGTGAAAATTTTTGTCGTGGTACGCTTTCCAATCGGCATATTTTGGACCAGTTCGTCAAGGCTTATTACAGCTGTCGCTTGCGAGGTGCTTGCGCGCAGAATTGTGCATCAGACACCGCTCGACAGAGTCATCCCTATGCTCACCAACCGATACAGGTATAGAGAGAGTGATGACGAGGTCAGCGAGGCCTCTAGTGTCCTTGAGGTTGCTACTGACAATCATTGGTTCGCCTTCCGCTTCTGATATGGAGTCCGTTAATCATTTTCGATTATAGCACCACCTTTTTGTCTTGCTGTGAAGTTCAAGATAGTTAGTATCTCCGACGACGGCGAGATGATAGCTGAGATAGCGTATAGTCGTGACTTCTCTTTGGAACGGTGTTCTTGTCCAATCCATTGATGAGAACGATGATATCCAATGTAAGCTAGCTGTTATGACACGCCTTTTCCATTTAACACCCTACTAGACATGCCGTACCACAAGTCTCAGCGTGGGGACTTCTGGAGTCATATCGACCCCTCGCGCATGTCGGTACCTCGGTAAGTGAGCTTTATGTTCTTTATTTTCCAAACCTCAGCGTGGTTTCAGGTATCAGAACATCTTCCGAATTATCGTCTGGTTTGTTTTCTTGGGGGTTTATTCACAAGCTGGTGAGTAAGAAGCTAACTGACACGCACAACGGTAATGTTCCAGTCATACAGTCAAAGAGCCAATTGAACGACTCAATCCGGTTCATGTATCACTCGATTCCTGGGAGTATGCGCTCTATATCATGGCGCTTGCCTTCTGTCTTGAAGGTGATTCTGCGAGTGTTTGCAAAGGGCGAATCACTGATCCTCTTCACGCTTAAGATATACACAAAGTATGCTTTGCTTCATGCATTGGAATGTCACGCATTGACCCTGATAAAGTGGTACAAACTCATCCACTATGCATCCTGGCGATCAGTCGGTTTCTGGAGTGTCATCGCGTTCATTACTAACACATTACTTCTGGTGGCGTTCATCCTTCGTATCGCGGGATTTGAGGCGACAGAAGACCGGGCTGGCGATCTTAGATTGAAGAGTTTCCAGGTTTTGAGCTTTGTTGCGCCTTTCATCTGGTAAGCTTGTCTGCGGCCTCCCGTATTAGATCTGAGACAATTCCCCACATGATTTAGGATGAGTGAGATTGCACTTCATGCTTCATGAGCTTTCTGCTAAAGAGTGGTGCACAGAACTCGTGACAGTATTTGATGGCTATCAGTAAGAAATAGAATTCTCACTCACTATAGTCTCTCATTCTCGCTTATGGTATAGGTACATGGGAACCATGCAAATATGTGTCTCGCGAATGCTGCAGGAGTCTGGTATTTTCTTTGCGGTGCGCACAAGCCCAATTACCGCATGGACAGGATCTGAGTGTTGAGATACTTCTAGCTGTTATGCCTCTTGGGTGCTGGATTCGTGCAGGCTATGTATGCCCTAGATGCCGCAGATGGCGAAGTCGAGGATGCGTTTACCGTAAGTGATAATTTGTGTCGAAATCACGAGCTATGGACACCCGGGTTGCTACAGGTTATCAATGTTCTGTTGCAAGGCCTCCTCCAGTAAGTTCCTTTGTGTGTGCATGCGTGTTTGTTTGCCTAATGTCCTCTGGCTAGATCTCCAAATTATGGAAGATTTGCAGGCAGGTCAGATCGTTACTTTTCGAAAGGAAAACCTGCTTAACTCGAAGCCTTTTCTCGCTTAGTCCTGTGGGGTTGGCACTATATTACCTGTGAGCAATGTGCTTGCCATGCCTCCTTTCCTTCGCTCATCAGGGATTATTTAAAGTTGGAACCTCTCTGCAGTAGTGATCCTGTTGAACGTCTTGATATCTCTCTTCGCTTCTGCATACTCCGAGGTATTGCCGTCCACCTATCGGATCTCATTGCACAAGTTGATGCGTGTCACAGGTTGTCGGCGACGCGGAAGCTGAATACATGGCATTTTTTGCATGGAAGGCTGTGGCAATGGTCAGAGCCCCAGATTCGTATGTTTATCCTGCCCCATTCAATCTTGTCGAAACCTTTATTGCGCCTTTGGAGTAAGGTCTCACTGAACTTTTATTACAAAAGTACTTAAGGTAATGCACAGGTTCTGTGGACTCAGGGGAAAACATTACGCCAAGGTACGCATATGATTAGCTATGATTATCTTTGCCAACCCTTCCCCGAATAGCTGAATCGAATTGTTATGACTGTTGTCTTCTTCATACCGCTCTCTGTTATTGCTTTCTTTGAAGCCTCGTCAACACAGAGGTCGTCGTGGGTGATGCACTGGCTCGACGAAGAGGACGAAATCAATCTTGAAAATCCTACCATCATCGATCCCGTTGTTGAAGGGCCCGAGGCAGACCATGGTTTGCAGATCAGCAAAGTTCCTTTCAATGAATTGGTCAGGAAGTTCCCGAATACAGCACAGGCATGTCCTTCATGGTTTGCGTATTTTATTGTCGGTCCTTAAAGCACCCTTAGTCAACCGAAGCGACGGTCTTGAAAGAGCTATCCGACCTCCAGGAGAGCCTTCATACCTTGTCGGAGCGTATCCATCAACTCCGGACGTCGATGTAGTTCGACTTTGAGTTCCAATTCTGGGTTGCTTGACTTGATTTCCTGGTTTCATTATGTTGATGAAACAACTTACCAGTAGTGTGCGGAGTGCGGCATTTTTTTTCTTTCCTCGACAAACATCCTGGATGCATTGTATGTAAGCGAAGATCTTTAATGATTCATGCATCATTATCATTCTCGTGAGCAGTATCCTCGTTGACGGCCTCAGGTTGCCCCCTAAGTTGAGTAAAGACGTCCATGGCTTTTACAAAGTAGGGTCTGATTTCGTTGATCTCTATGGAGCATAGGTTCGGCAACTGGAAAAATCCAACCCTCAGCGTGGTCATTGTATCAGCAAAGGGAGCGTACACTAAGTTCACTGTTGTCGATTTGACTCAGACCATCTCGACTTTTTGACTGGCGTGCTTCGCGTAAATCTTTCAGCAGAGACCTGACCTTCTCTGCGTTCTGCACGTCGTCAGACGCCCTAACTTCGCATTAGTAATGATAGAAACGAGGAGAGGTAAACCTCTTACACGTCTAAGATAACCTTGGCGATCTCTGCGAAGCGAAATGGCATACGACTGAACTCCGATTCGCTTGTTTCTTCCGACAAACGGTCTTGCAGAAATTCTAAGACACGAGTCAAGTCGGACTGAAAGTGACAGGCATCGTGCGCATACCAACAGTAAGCCAGTCGGGCGGAACAATATGACACTTTTTCTTCATCTTCAGATTCATAGCCATCCAGAGTGGTATGCGACACTTGTTCGGGGGGCGCAGTGGTCCGTATGCACCCTGGATAACGACCATCAGAAAAGGGACAAGGGAGGAGGAATTTGTTCAACCGAAATGAAGGCCGTTTTCTCCATAGCGATCAGCGGGACCACTTCAATCAAGTGCTCCGACGCAACCAATTCTAGTTCAGGAGGAGTCACGGATACTCTCAGCGGTTGTGGAAGTGCCATGCTCGATCTACAGTGAGTAGAGTCGAGATACTACCACGGTGCACGTGACCAGTCGCGTCGTGTTGAACACGCGCTTACACTAGTATGAGCGATCTTCATCGATACCCCTCCAACAGCAAAAGATTTATACCGGACGACCGTCTTTACAGATACACTTCAGCTACGTGACTGTCAAGGGAATGCTCGGGACAAGGACAAAGCAAGTCAATTCATACGGCCGGCGAGGTTCTCGGATCGTCAATGTTTCAGATCGACGTGATCGAGAGTCAGCAAACTCGTCCGAAGCCGCCTCAGAATCGGACATTCCCCCTCCCCCTCGACCCCTCAGGAGGGAAAACGCCATCATCATCTCCCCCGCAAAGCCTCGGGTAGGACTTCGCAGACTTAAGGGTTCAAGTCACTCCCCGAGGTGTTCGCCGTCGGCTCAAAAGAGGATCGTGCAGGTAAAGGCAACGCGGGACGCTGTCACGAAGCGGATACAGTCCACGCTCGAATCATGTACCCGCATTCGCCAGCCCCTTACCCCTCTTCGCGCCAACGGTGCCTCATCAAACGAGCAGCCATCCTCTGCAGTCAAAGGCAGATCCAGAGCTACAATGAAACCTACGCGCACTAGCTTGAAGCCACATGCACCACTCATCCCTGTCGACATCATTGTTCTCGACGAAGACGGAAATATGTTGACACACGAACGTCGACTCTCCCACACTGAAATTCAGGCAAACCAAGTGCGCACTGCAACTGGAAAGGGTAAAAAAAATCCCAGAACCTCACCGTCCAGCCATACACCCATTATCATCAGTGACGACAGTGATCTCGAGCTGGTTTCACCCAAACCGGTCGCCAAGCGATCGAATCGAAGGCCTCACGCCATCGTCATTTCATCCGATGAGTCCGAAACAGACCATAAATGTACCGTACGCAAGGATCTCCCCGTCTCTCTTGAGAAACACTCGAGATCAAAGCCGCTGCGCGTGGAGGTAGTGATCCCACCCGCACCATACCGAGAATCCAAGATTGCGAAAAGACCTTCCAGCCCACCTCCACTTGCCCTGACCCCTCCGAGGATACCCGCGCAACCAACAGCCCCTCCATTTCGACCTGATTCAACCGCCGTCCCATCACTGCTCGCTCCACCCATTCCTATCGTGAAACCGAGACAACTTACACCAATCCGCGGGAGTTCGAGCCGTTCATTATTTCGCCGTCCGCCACCTACACCTTCAACCCCGACAGAGGCGGACCTTTCATTGGACCTTGCGCGGCTAGACCTCTCCGATGCCACAGAACTTGATGACTTGGCCTCCGTACAGCCGGAATACCTCGTCCCTCTGTTGAACGAATGCGCGCAGACTTCTCCGTACGAGTTCTCTGCATTCATTGAAACATTTCCATTCGATCCTATCGTTCAGTCCTCTGCAGAAGATGAAGATGCAAGATTTCGCAAAATTGGAGAAGCATCGTACTCGGAGGTATTTGGCATCGGCGACGTGGTACTCAAAATCATTCCGATTCGGCTCGAAGAGGAGTCAATGCGTCCAGAAACGGTTGAGATACCGGCACCTACCGATGCCAAAGATGTCTTGAAAGAAATAATTGTAACGAGAGAGATCGGAGGGATCTGCGACAAATTCATCAAACTTTTGGAAACATATGTGGTGAGGGGAAAGTATCCGTCTCTGCTCTTAGATCTGTGGGACGAATATAACGAAAGGAAGGGCTCTGAAAGTATACGACCAGGTAAGCTCCAAAAGCTTACTGATCCCTACATCGTCGTTGAGTGTTCAGAAATGTAGATTCATTCGGTTTAACGCAGGTCTACGCCATTATCATACTACCAAATGGAGGACCGGACCTGGAATCATTTGTGATCAAAAACGTTTCAAAATCTGGCTGGCATCAAGCTTGTGGTATATTTTGGCAAGTCGCAAGGGCCCTTGAGCAAGCTGAACACATGGTAAATTTTGAGGTGCGTAGCAGATCGATTTGTGAAGTTACTTCTAGCTGAACCTGACACGATTATGAAAGCACCGTGATCTCCACTGGGGTCAAATTCTCGTAAAGAGTATCCCTGTCAAAAAGTCAGCGAATAAATGTCCCGCGTCACGAGTAGCTATGGATGACACTCGTTTCGGTGTCAAGGTTACCGTTATCGACTTGGGTTTATCTAGAATGGATGCTGCGAATGCCCAAGGATCCGAGATTTATTGGACACCTTTCGATAACGAGATATTTGAAGGGGAAGGTGAGCTAGTGTCGCGATTCGATCACATGTACAACTACTAATATTGGGATTTAGGCGACTACCAGTATGTTGTTTACAGGATGATGAGGGACCTCATTGGTGGTGCCTGGAAATCTTACAATCCCTTGACGAACGTAATGGTAAGCACATGTGTTTACGCTCTCACCAACCTTACCCATTTCTGGTCACAGTGGCTGCACTATTTGGTCACCAAATTACTCCATGAAAAGCGTCTAAAACTTCCGGGTGGCAAGAGGCAGACTGGAGGAGAAACTCGGGTGGTGTCGCCTACAGGATATGATGAACAGGAGTGTTATGATTGTCTCGTGGAGATGGAGAGGGTGCTGGGCAATTGCGTTGCCTCAGTTCGGAAGGGACGGAAAGGTCGTCGGAAAACGGTTGCCCCGTCGAGTGGAGTCAAGTCTGCAAGGGATGTCATTGTTTATGGGACGCGACAAGGCTGGGTTCAATGATAATCGCTGTTTGTACCAGAATTTCCTAATTGGGACAGATATGACGATGATAACCCGTTGAGTTTGCCAGTACTTTCGTCAATTGGGGAAGAACGGCACCAAGTAAAAATGCTCCGCACCTGACTTGCCTTCCTACCTCCACGGTGATCAGAACATTGATATGTCCGAGGGGTCGACACAGTTCAACGTACAAAACGTTCTTCAGCTCGATGGATATCTGGAGCCGTTCCTTCCCGCCCTTGAACGCCGCCACAAGCTATTCCAGCAGTGGAAGCATGCCATCTTCGAGCACGAAGGAGGCTACGAAAAATTTACAAAGGGCTACGAAGTGATGGGCTTTACGGTAAAGGAGGATGGTACCGTGGTGTACCGAGAGTGGGCACCAAACGCTCAAGAGGCCAACGTGATCGGGGACTTCAGTCCGTCCACATTCTCTACTTTGTTGCGTGCTTCATGCCGAATCATTTTACAGATAAATGGAACAGGCTGTCTCATCCAATGACGAAGGACCAGTATGGGGTATGGGAGATTACATTGCCTCCCAAGGCCCCCGGCGAGCCCGTCATACCACACGACTCTAAACTAAAGGTGGACTCAACTTTAACTTCAGTTCCCGATAGTGCCAAATATCTTTGTCGAACTAGATATCCATGATCCTGCCCACTGGCACGCGAATCGAAAGATTGCCTGTCTGGATACACCGAGTTACCCAAGACCTGACATACTCCTCCACCTACGAATCTCGGTTTTGGAATCCGCCTGCAGCGGAACGGTACCAATTTAAACACCCCCGTCCTCCGCAGCCACAAGCTGTCAGGATATATGAAGCACACGTCGGCATTTCGACATCAGAGCATCGGGTAGGGACATACAAAGAATTCATGAAGGATGTTCTCCCTCGGATCCAGAACCTTGGGTACAACACCATTCAGCTGATGGCAATTATGGAGCACCCTTACTATGCATGTGGGTTTATATTTTCGTCTCCTCTTGACTTCAACTCATAGCGGCTCTCCAGCTTTCGGATACCAGGTCACTAGCTTCTTTGCCGCAAGTTCTCGGTACGGGACACCTGAAGAGCTTCGGGAACTCGTCGATACTGCCCACGGAATGGGTATCGTCGTCCTCCTCGACGTTGTGCATTCCCATGCATCCAAGAACGTTCTGGATGGATTGAACGCCTTTGATGGCACCGATCATCTTTACTTCCATGAGGGAAGCAAGGGACGGCACGAGCTCTGGGACAGCAGGTTGTTCAACTACGGCTCACATGAGGTTCTGAGGTTTTTACTCAGCAACCTACGATTCTATATGGAGGAGTACCAATTCGATGGATTCCGATTCGACGGGGTCACCAGCATGATGTATGTACACCATGGTATCGGGACTGGGTTTTCTGGAGGATACCACGAATATTTTGGTCCTGGTGCAGACGATGAGGCTATTGTTTACTTGATGATGGTGAGTCCAACTCCGTGAAACCTGCTTGGATTATTGACAAGATGCAGGCGAACGACTTTTTGCATGCACTCTATCCCTCGGCTATCACTATTGCGGAGGACGTTTCTGGCATGCCGCTGCTCTGTGTTCCCGTCGGTCAAGGTGGTGTCGGATTTGATTATCGTTTGTCCATGGCCATCCCGGACATGTGGATCAAACTCCTCAAACACAAGTCTGACGATGAATGGGGTATGGGCAGTATCATCCATACATTGACAAATCGCAGATATGGGGAGAAGAGCATAGCATATGCTGAGAGCCATGATCAAGCTCTGGTCGGTGACAAGACCCTGGCATTTTGGTTGATGGACAAGGAAATGTGTAAGTTTGCAATCCTTGATGGCGAATCGGATATATAGCTGAACTGAGGTTCTAGACACCAACATGTCAATTCTGACCCCTCTGACACCTGTCATTGCTCGTGGGCTCGCTTTGCACAAGATGATACGGTAAGCCGCATTCAAGCACACCGGTGACTAGCAATTCAATTAGTTTAGATTGCTGGTTCATTCCCTTGGCGGTGAGGGCTACCTGAATTTCGAGGGAAACGAGTTTGGACACCCAGAGGTAGGGATCGTGAATGCGTTAATCCCGTCTTTCTGACACCTATGTGGCTATATCCAGTGGCTTGATTTTCCCCGCGAGGGTAACAACAATTCTTTCCAATATGCACGCCGGCAGTGGAACATAGTGGACGATCATCTGTTGCGTTACCAGTATCTGAACAACTTTGATGCTTCAATGAATAAAGTAGAAAACAAGTACAATTGGTTGTCTTCCCCACAGGTATGCGCAAACCAGGATGTGTCTCGGTTCAACTGACGCACCACTTGAAAGGCTTATGTTTCGCTCAAGCACGAAGGCGACAAGATGATTGTCTATGAGCGCGCCGGTCTTTTGTTCATCTTCAACTTCCATCCCACGAAAACATTCGTGAACTACCGCGTCGGTGTCGACGTCGCAGGGGAATATACAATCGTCTTGAGTAGCGACGACAAGGAGTACGGTGGATTTGAAAATATGACCTCGGGAGGCAGATATCTAACAACACCCATGGAGTGGAACGGGAGGAAGAATTGGATGGAGGTAAGAAGTCAACTTAATTTCTCCAGGCTAGCTTTTGACTTGAAACTCCAGGTTTGCGTTCCCTCCAGGACTGGTTTAGTGCTAGCAAAGGACTGAGGAGGAGGATGGTGCTGTCACCGTGGGTACTACGAAATGTATGGAAGGAATGTTTTGTCATCGTAGATATAACGTCCGCATCGAAGTATATAAACTTCTCTTGGCTCAGTTGAACCAGGACCCGAGTTACACGCGGCCATGGAGAAACGACCTGACGCCCGCGACGTCAAGTCCGCCATTGTCATCCCGCCTCCGGCCACGCAACAACGCTATCGGCAGCCAGGATCTCAGGGAAGATGGTCGCGCCTGGTTATCTTGTTCCTCGTCGTGTTACCATTCCTCTGGACCAAGTTTCGTTCCCCGTCCCGAGCAACGCATGTGCAGGATGGCAAGTACGGGGCCCTTGCTAGGGAGTACATGAAGCACGGTAACAGGCCTAATGGGCCGCTGAGGGGTAGAAAGGCGGAGAAACTCTTCTTGTGAGTTCACCCGTCATCACCTTATTCAAGGACGTGAGTGATGTTATCAATAGAACCGTTCCAAACGAACAGAGTGCCATTGCTACCTCCCGTCGGTACACTTCACAGCCCCACTTGGCCGGTACTCCCGGGGACCTGGAAACTGCAAAGGACTTTCTCGCACACTTGCAACAGGAGCTAGGTATCAACCCTGCCTCTGACTCATTGCCAATCTACCCTGCCGGCTCAGACGAAGCTCGTACGGCTACTCTAAACATTTCTACATACCCGGAGCCCACGGCTTGGATAACCACTTACTACCCTGTCTTGAACTCTCCTCTGAGTCACAGTCTGGAGATTCTTGGAGCAGATGGAAAACCTATATGGACTGCTGAATTGGAGGAAGTCTCCGACGGGACGGATCCAGAGGCCACCAAGTATGCGACGGCTGTCCCCACTTGGCATGGGATCAGTCGTGGTGGTGAAGCTCAAGGAAAGCTCATATGTGCAAACTACGGACGGAAGGAGGACTATGATGCTCTTATCGAGGCAGGTACGCTACTCCCCTTCTCAAGTCTTGGTTATGCCTCACTAAGCTATTAAAGGGACTGACTTCAATGGAAAGATTGTAATTGCTCGCTATGGTGGCAATTTCCGTGGACTGAAGGTATGCCAACGCCGCTTCGACCATACATGTTGCTTAATGCGGGTATCCAGGTCAAGAGGGCTCAGGAACTCGGCGCCGCCGCTGTTTTGATCTACTCGGACCCACGGGACGATGGTACTGTCACGACCGAGAACGGATATCTGTCGTGAGTTATCATTTAGTGGTGTAAGTAAGGTGGCAAATACTTAAAGCGTCCAAGCTACCCTCACGGACCCGCCCGTAACCCGACCTCCGTGCAAAGGGGTTCCGTTCAATTTTTGTCGCTTTACCCAGGGGATCCTTCAACTCCCGGTCACCCTGCGTATGAGAATAGCACACGAGCTGAGGGCGACAGCAAGCCAACAATTCCTAGTTTACCCATATCGTGGACAAATGCCAAAGTATTGCTAGACCAAATCGCGGATGGAAAGGAAGGCCCGACTGTACGGCTGGTTAATAATGGTATGATTTCGATGCTCTGAAACAAGTGATTGATCCAACAAAGCCATTGTTGATTAGTTGACGAGAAAGTCACACCTATCTGGAACACTTTCGGTGTTATACCTGGTCACATCAAGGATGAGGTTGTCGTGCTTGGAAACCACCGGGATGGTATGTGTCATATTCTCAGATGCGACAAGCGCTAACATATATACTTAGCCTGGGTACAACATTTGCACATGGTCGAGAAATACTACTCACAACACACTTTAGGTCCTGGGGGCCTCGGATCCTTCCTCAGGAACTGTTTCGGTTCTTGAAGCCATTCGTGGTTTTGGTACGTTGTTGCGCAATGGCTGGAAGCCCCTGCGGACAATTCTCATCGCTAGCTGGGATGGAGAGGAGGTAAGAATATGTTTGCAGTACTGTCCTACATCTAACTATGTTCCAAGTACGGATTAGTGGGAAGTACTGAATGGGGCGAGGACTTTACTGAATGGATCAGAGGGCACGTTGTCGCCTACATCAACCTCGGTATGTTTTGCACCTATAACAAACTAATTTGCATCTTACTTTCCTATTCAGACACATCCGTGTCTGGTTCACGCCTGAGGGCATCTGCGTCACCACTTCTTTCCCATCTTCTTCGTAGTGCTGCCGAACAGATCCCTCATCCAACTTCTGAAGGACGGACTCTTTGGGATGCTCGCCTTGATAACGGCGAACTCTTCGGGAAGAACCTTGACGCTGAGGCGACCGTTATGTACGAAGAAATGGAGGCAGCCGCCGACAATATTGGTATAAAACCTCTGGGATCTGGTAGTGACTATACTGTCTTTTTGCAGTACATTGGGGTGAGGAATGTGCAAAAAGCCATAGGTGTCTAATCTGATATCTATCCAGGTGCCTAGTTCTGAGGCAGGGTTCTCCTCGACTCTGCATGATCCTGTGTACCATTATCATTCGATCTTCGATTCGCAACATTGGCAGGAGGTGTACGGCGACCCGAGCTTCTCTCGACATGTATGTTTTCGGATGACCACGAGACTCCGCCGAAGTTGATTACCTTCACAGGTTGCAATTGCCAAGCATATAGGCCTTCAAGTTCTCCGACTCTCTGGTGACATCATCTTGCCTTTCAACACGACTCACTATTCTCTAGAGTTGCAATCGTATCTCGACAAGTAGGTATACACATCTACTCTGGACGATATTGCCAACTATTCATCTATAGGGTGGAACAGCTCGCCGTCACTTCATCGCTCGAGGTCGATTTTACCTCTCTGCGTCGGTCTACTCAAACTCTCCAGGCTGCAAGCTTGCAACTTGACACCGAAAAGGCCGAAGCGGAGGTCGAACTCAGGAAAATCCTCAGGGGAATGAAGAAGAGACAAGCGCTCCGACGCAAGTTACGCCACAAGTTAAACAAAGGAATCTGCAAACTCGCGAAGTATGTCGGAAAGGAGTGCAAGACACCTGAAGATGAGAGTCCCACAGACTTCGTGTTTGTCTTGATTTAATTTGAAACCTCTATGTCTGTTAATCATCCCCCAGGTTTTCGAGTCGGCGATTGCCGAACGCGATTAACCGTGTTCGGGCTGTCAATCAAAAGCTTGTCGCATTTGAACGAGGCTTCATTTCGAAGGAAGGTATCAAAGACCGCGAGTGGTATAAGCATCTTGGGGTGGCCCCAGGAAAGTGGTTGGGTGAGCTCCAAAGCGACACTACAATCCCGAGATTACTGATGGCCTCTTCCATCAGGTTACGGCGCGACAACATTGCCTGGGATAACTGAAGCCATAACCATGGATAGGGATGCAATTGCAGCTGCTCGCGAAGCTGAAAGGCTGGAGGTTCATATCGACAAACTGACAGAGAGAATCTCGTTGTGATTTAATTACATTACCTGAGTTTTCCTGGTACAGAATTCATTTATATACCTTGCTTCTGATCCGTTGTCGTTGCAAAGTTTTATCGAGAATCATGGTGGATGTCTGATACCTTCTTTCAATACTATCAGATGTTTGCCGTCCCTTCGCAACTTGACTACAGTGTCAGGCAAAAAGTCCTGTACTATTAGTGACGCGCCGTGACTTCTCAATTGCCAAGACATTCAACTTCCAAAGTACCACCAATACTCGTCCGACAAGGCTTCAACAATATGCCGTCCACTGCTGAAGCCAAAGCTGCAACGTGGACGAACGCGAAAGCGTCTCTCTTGATATTCGCCATAAGTGTTGGCATATCACTCTTTACTGCAGCATACGAGAGGACCGTCGAGCCTCTTTTCGGTGGTGTTGCGACCATTAAGTACATGAACTATGTGGTACACGGGAGTACAGCGTTGGGAATCATCCTCCCGAAGCTATCACACTCCCTACGTCTACCATCTCTTGCAACACTTGTTCTGGTTGCTCCACACACCTCCTACTGGGTCAGTGCCTTTGCCGCAAGAAATGGAGATCCGGTATATGGGCCACTCGTGACCCATGCGACAGTCCTCGCCCCAGTAATTTACCTTGCTGTATCGCTGGCTACGAGCATTGACGTGAGTCATTGGTTACCTCTCGGATGTTCTGAGACGACGTCTTCTGTGAATCCAGCCTATGCTTGCCACTGTCGCCTTGGCAGCGAACGCTCTACAGTTGCGTCCGCTTATTCTTCTTGTCGCTCGTCACC
>JBBPLB010000003.1:77077-108997 GCA_038089595.1 Bothia castanella
TCGGGAAAATGGAATCGAGGCATTCGAGGCATGTGCGTATACTTTTCCGAGAGCTGAACACGTCTAACACAAGAAACACAGACTCGCAGAGCAAATCTGTCATTCTCAATACCGCGACTGCGGAGGAATCCCGTGTCACGGATGACTGGTTCGCAGACTGCGGTGGTGCGAAACGATACGGTTGACACCAGCTTTCAAATGCTGCGATATCGTCGAGTGTAGGCTCGTATTACAAAATCTGATAAAATTGAAGCGTGTACATGATCCCTTATCCCGTCGACTTGACTGCTTCTCTGTGATCAGGCTGTTGCGAGATATGAACAGGTTGTATCACAATCATACAACACGGGACACACACCTCGGTGAGCTCGACTGGTGGCTCGTCCACAAAGTCTGGGACCCTGTTGAGGTCCGTAAGATATGAAGTCCCTTCCTCCTCTTCCTCGAATTGCAGTGCGTCAAGTTCTAAAGGACTTTTGAGTGACACGGGATGCAACACGAGAAGAAGCACTTGCCTGCTTCGAGGTCTGCTTCGTCAAGCTCGTCAGGTACTGCATAAGATCTCCCTAGCGACTCTTGTATCTCGTTGGCCTGCTCCAACAACTCCTCCATGTCATAATGCATATTCTATCATCCAGTGGGTAAGCACATGACCCTGGGGCACGCTACACCACGCACCTCAATCTTGTCGATATCGATCTTGCCATACTGTTTCTTCATCTCCTTGTTCGCCAGCTTCATCACTTCGACGGTCGCCATCGTGTTTCGCAAATTCTCCGTGGCGATCGCGGCAGACTCCATGTTGAACGTCTGCTGTGCGAGTTGGGCGAGCTGGCTCTCGTACATCTTCTTTTGCCGGAGGACGCGCAGGGCGCGTTGTTCGATCGCGCGCTGCCCGGACGTGAGCGTGTGCGCAGCCGTGGATGGGGGGTGGTCACCTTTCCTGGCCCGTTGCGGAGCTTGCTCATCTGCTCCTTGTACCGCATCAATTCGCCATCGAGTTTCTTGACGTTGACTTCGATCGAGGCCGTCCGCGCGTCTGTCTGGGCGACAGTGCGGTCAGGTATGGAATTGGCGGGTCAAGAGACGTACGGAGTTGATGGCATCCTGGAGCGTTGGTTTGGGCTTCTTGGCAGAGGAGGTGCCGAATATGCGATTCATGGCGGTCTGAAGTAGAGGTGTTCCGCAAGCTATTCCGCAGGCTAGTCCGAGTCACCCAGATGACCTCCCATTTTAGAAGTCGTCGCTACTATCATATACCAAATGCACAATTTCGACCATTTCTTGAATAGTTCTTCAACTACACAACTTATTTTTTTCGGACCTGGAGGGACTTATACCTTAAATCTCAGCCATGAGCTCGCACAGCAGCTGCGGACAAAGGTGATGTTTTGAGGCTACCGGCATGGAATCAATTCGACGGGGTCAAAATCCATATCGGATGCACAACCAACACGGGTTGTCACGCACGGTATCGGACGGCCGAAATACTCCGCAGCTACTCCGCTTTAAAAACGTGAGCGGGGCATCGAACAGGAGTCTATTGTTGGTGGGAGGGATAATCTACATGATAGTGACTAAAATATGGATTAAAAGTAACCAACTGATGGATGCTGCTCGTGTACGAAGGTGAAAGTCTGTGCCAGGGGTGCTAGCTGAGCACTGATTGACGAGAGCGTGTAAGACTCATTGGACGAGCTCGGAGGGCTCGACTGGCGGTGGACCCATAAAGATGTGAGGCCTAGGTATGGTAAACTTTTGCAGTCCTGGGCATCAAGTTTGCTCTGTACCAGCCTCGACTTCTGTTGCTGCAGGTGCCGAAGACACTGCCGAAGCGGAGCATGAATCCAGCAAGAGAGTGACACCCCTATCCGCTCATCTTGTCACGGTCGTCATCGAATAGCCTTCGACTTCTCCTCTAAAGATATTTTCTGATATCTCGGAAACGCTCTAATAGACATATATGACATTTCTAGAGCAAATCAGCACGTAGCGCGATCGCTCTGGATCTAACGTGCAATGTCCAGAATTGACCGCTCTCCCCTACACTTTACACATCACAATTTTCATGGTTCTAAGGACTCACTCCATACAAGTACACTGTATCCTAAAACCTCCAGGTGTTTCATCTTTCATATGGGGGTCCATGTGCATTTAATGTCACAAAATAGTACTTGGAGTGAGAATCTTACAACCCTCAAACATCTCGTGTCGATTGTTGCGTTTCACGACAAGAACCCCCGCACGGCCCCCCCGACATTCAGTACGTCAAGTCTGCGAAAAAAGATAAATATAGTCAGCCATCAGCGCCTAAACACTGTTTCATTCCCCATGCAACCCCGGTAGGTAATTAAACCGGAGACAATGTCTGAGAAAAGAAGACAGTGGGCCCCGGTTGGACCGCTTAAAAGCCACCAAGCGGGAACAATTCGGGTGCAACGTGTGGAATGCACAGGCACTTCGGTATATATAGTTGGAGACGAGAGGTGTCGAGAGAGCATTCTCGAACTTGTCTCTTCCCGCTTCTCGCCTGGGGTTAAACAAGCAAAACAAGACTTACAAGAAAGTGTCATGTCCCCACACGCCGCCGAGTTCAAAGTAACTGACTTGGGTATTGCCTGCCATTCGAAGGGCATCGACGAGTTCGCGTTGTTGCTCGACTGGGAATAGGATATCGCTTTGTACGCCCAAGACAAGAATCGGTGTGGATACAAGCGGACTAAAGCCATTGGCCAGATCAGGCAAGTGCGAAGGCTGATTGGCTGGTGGTGGATGCGATTTGGAGTGCGAGGCGCTCTGTGAGGGAGTGGGTGGTCGGGACATGGATGACTGTGGAAGCTGCATGTCAAGTTGTTCAAGTGCAGGGAGAGTGAGATCGAACAAGTCCATCGCTTTTGAGATGTAAAGGAGAGAGTTGGCGTCATATTTCAAGCAGAATTGCTCTCCCTGATGAGAAAAGGTGAGCCTTATACCATCCATCGAGTGGAGGCTTGTTAACAGAACTTGCCTGATGGTCAAGATATGTTTCAATGAGGAAATCTGGACATAGTGTCGGTGACCTCGATTGGTCACGTGATGACTTGCGTGGAGAGGCGTCATCATCACGCAACTTGCGGCCAAAACGCAAGTCCCACTCTGGACCAGAGCGGTAAGTGATGGTGGCAATCTCTGAATCGGGATCAGGAGAGATGATTCAGGAAAGGACAAGGATGTACTGACGACGAGCGAGCTTCATTCCCGTGTGTGGTGGCAGGCCGTCATAGTAGAACCCATTGTTCCAGTTAGGGTCTGCCATGAGGACTGGGGAAGGGTTAGGGGGAGGGGATGATGTGGATAAAGGTACGTACCGCTTCGTTGGGCATGACGCATTGCTATGCTTCCTGGACTGCTTCTGGCAGTGCCGCTGATACTGACGATTTTGCGGACACGATCAGGGAATAGCCAACCTGCGGCAAGGCTCTGCATTGCACCCATGGAAGAGCCGACACTGGCGTATAGACGATCGATGCCAAGGGAGTCCAAGAGGTTGAACTGAGCCTTGACCATGTCGAATATGGACAGGATTGGGAAGTGCGTGGCGAAACGCTGGCCGGTTGTTGAATCGACCGAGGAGGGGCCAGTTGAGCCGTAACAGCCACCAAGGACGTTTGTGCATATGACGAAGAACTGGTTGGTGTCCAACGCCTTTCCTGGGCCGATGAATTTCTCCCACCAGCCTGGAGCGGGATTCAAGGGTGTGGAAGCGGCATGGGAGGAAGCAGAGAGGCCGGTGTGGAGGAGTATGACGTTATCTCTTGTAGGGGCGAGGGTGCCCCAGGACTCGTAGGCGATGTTGAAGGAGGGAAGCTGGGCACCGTATATGAGGGGGAATGGGTGGGGGTGGTGATAGAGGGTGTAAGAGAGGGGGCTAGGACGCGCATAGGGAGGTTCAAGACCAGAGTCAGCAGAGGCAGTGGGGATGGTAGCGTGAGAAGCAGCGATGATACGAGACTCTCGTTTAGCGTGAGCGTCCACGCAGGGAAACGAGGGCGGTGGAGAGTGTACTATGGCGGCGCAGGAAGAAGAAAGACGGGCATGTCTGAGGAACTGGCGGAGTGGTGGGCGTAGCATTGAACCTTAGCCTTTCATCATCATTCGGCGAATTGGACTGGGTCAATGACGCGATCGATTCCCCCCAAAAGTGACCCCTCCAGTGACCCCCTCGTGACCCCCCCCCCAAAAAAAAAAGTGACCCCCCTCAAAGAAGCAACATGCGTTTCTCTTTCGACCACTCTAGTCAAGTATGCGCGAAAACAAGGCAGGTCTCTCCCCCCCTCGTACGCCCTAATTAACAGTCAATCTCGCCAGTTCGCCGCCTTCTTTCGCTCGCGCTCTCGTTCACGCTCACCCACCCGCGCCCACCAGCTCGACCGTGTCCCCTCCATGCCTGATCCACTTCCCATATCCCGCCATACCCCAGACGCACCCCCTTCCAGCTATCCCAAACCCGCCCTCCGCCCTCAGAACCGTCCCGTCTCTTCAACGACGACCGCGACCCACTCCACGATCACGCCTCTCCCATCCGACTCCCTTAGAAACAGATTCAACGGCGGACGCCACGCATATGCATACCACACTTATTCAACCGATACCCACGCGTCTGTCCAAGATCACGATCAGTCCAGCGATGCCTGTACTTACGATTTAGATGATCACCACTTCCCCCGCTCAGAAACACCATCCTCTACAAGACGCAAGCGTCTCTTACCCTCCTTTTTCGGCATCTCTCTCACTCGCAAATCCTCTTCATCCATATCCACCCCCCAACATTCAACTTCAACCTCGGTCAGAAAAGGCTCCACATCGACGTCCGCATCCGAACCCAGGTGCAACTCCTCCCGCAAACGCTCCTTCAGACTGACCTCTCGTCCCTCGACACCAAAGTCTCTCGACGAGTCTGCTTCCAAATCACCCTATCCTATCCCCGTCCCTTCAAGTCCACTACCCTTGTCCGCAAGCCCCCGTCGCCGATCCTTCGGTCTCGGCGGCTCTCATCGCAGCACCCCCAAATCATCCTCCACAAATTTACCTCTCCCTCATGTACAAGCAGGCCGGTCCCATGCTCGAAGGCTCTCCGCTGGTTCAGAGCGGCCTCCACATGACAGCGCCGTCGCCCTTCCGGAAGAGCCCTCCCATCGGACCGTCCAAAACGGTATACATGTTCCTCGCGACGGCGGCGTCCGGAATAAAGGCAAGGAAAGAGAAAAACTGTATGCGGACTCGGGGGGACCCGACTATCGTCCCTCCGTCGACTTCCCTTCGCAATCTCTCCCAGCAGATCCTTCCCCCATATCTCGAAATAATTACCTTTCATCTCACTTCGCAGCTCACCCTGTCTCCTCACATCTCCCTACCCTAGATTCGGTCTTATCGGAAGAGAACGAACAATCATCCTTTCTTGCACCACATCGCTCACCCCTGATACCCCGCATCATCCATACCCCACCAACCCCACAAAGGCCCGGAGAAGTTGATCCTCTCTCGAGGCCAAGTACTAGCCCCCCTACCGTCAATTCCGGCAAGGGCAAGAATGTCACTATAGCCCACCGAGCACAGCTCCTCGTCTCAAGCTCGCACTCTTACGCAGGCGCACAGCCATCCAAGGGGCGTTTCACACCCCGACTGTTCAGTGCCAAAGAGTTGCCCAAAACAAAAGACGCCAATGGGCAGAAATCAAACAGGCGACCACAGGCTGCCTCTTCTGAGGGACCTACCCACAAGACACCTAACGTCACCGGGCCCACGCGCAACATAACAAGCCATCGGGGCAAACTTGGGAGCTTTGACTTCGAGCGCCCGGTTTCTGCGCTCAACAGGAGTAATTCTACCGTGGATCGGCAGGCAACCCATGCCCCCAAGGATAACTCATCTTATTCAAAGACTCGTCTTCACTCATTGGAGCGGACTATCTCGAATGACTCTGCGCGAGGTGCAAAGTCCCGTTTGCCTGGTCAGACAGAATCGCCCATGTTGTCTCAATTAAAGCCAGATCTCACGGGCGATACGTCGGTGGTATCATTTTCGTCTGTATCCGTGCAGACAAAGTCGACTGGCAAAGGCGCTGGGAGTAACATACTAACAGGACAATCCTCCAGTTGGGGTCGCGCATCCGGCAGGCGTATTTTACGTACTTCACATGGGACATTCGCGTTCGAGAATTCCTCTTCGGTACCGAGTTCACCAAATCCTCAAGCCTTTACTTTGGCAAGCGAACCGATTCCGAATGATCTGCCTGGACAAGCGTCCGGTCTTTCGCAGCCCCAACCCACGACTTCACTGCACACCGTCTTCGATGCTCGAGCGAAGCATTCGCGGGGGCAAAGTTACAATACATCAGATTACGTTGAACCGACACCCGGCGAACGTAAATCCAAAGGAAAAGGGCGTTCCCTTGATCTCGGGCTGGGGCTTTCTTGGGCACCTTCACGTCTACGTGAAGAGGTCCTCATGCCAGGATTGATCCTGGCACGGGAAAAAGCGAAGCTGGAGAAAAACAAAGCAAATGGGTCGGACGTCACTAAGGTATTTGAAAGTCTTCTGTCCGAGTCCCGATTCCAGACTTTTAAAAAGTGTAAGTCCCTTGCACTACTCGCCGATCTAGCGTCTGATGTGGTCTTTAGACGTTCACCGCTTTGACGCACATACTATCCCGCTCGAAGGTCCTTCTGGACTACTAGCCTGTGTTGAAAAACTCCTCGTAGAATCTGGTCTCAGTGAGCGAGAGAGAAAGAAACTCGTGTCAGAGTTTACCCTCTTCGTCGAGAGCCACGATGGGTGATGGCCATAATATTGTCGATGATCTGTGGCGTGCGCATGCGCAGCCTGCTTTCGTTCTTGGTTGTTGGTAAATTTTCGCTATCTAACGTTTTGGTCATATATAGTTGTATTGCTCTTTATTGTTTGGTATATCGTCACTCCTTGTCTTCAATCTTACCTGTATAGCTGGGCATAAGCCGCACCCCGTTTAATGTGACTTCTTGTGCTCTGAAGATCGCGTCGAATGAGTACAAATTGAAAGTGCTACAGTACATGGATATTGATGTTTGGCTATGTTGCAGGTCGAAGGGCTCTCAGTCTTTCCACCAACTTGTTATCCTCCTCCCCAATAGCCTCCCCTTTGGATAAGTCAGGGACAACGCCGGAGAGGTCCTTGGCAGCGAGATCATGCTGTAACTCTATGTTTGCTTCCTCCGCCGTCTGCCGCATAAGTTGGTCTATTTGATCTTGCGGTGTGGAGACGGCGGTCGTGCTGGACATTGCATCTTCCATGTAGGACGTCTGTACGTCCAGATCCGAGAACTGAGACTCGAATTTGTCCATCACGAGTGAGATCTTGAAGAGGGTAAATGGTTTCTCAAACGCGTACTGAACCTGCATGACACACCTTCTCCAAGTTCATGCTTTCCATCGCCTTGTCCATCCCTTTGACTACGGAGGTCATATTGCCGGTTACCTGTCTCATTGTAACTGCAGTCTCCACCCTGCTTGCGACTGCATCGATGCGGCTAGCCAGACGAAGCAAATTCAAAGACTCTGATTTCTTCCGGATCGCGTTGGAGGCGTATATCCGTGCGCCATCGTTATTGCCTTGTTGGAGTGCCTGTCATGCCACCGCATCAGTTACCGATCACAGAGGAAGATGAACGCAACGATGGACAGACCTTTTTCAATCTTGCCTTTTCCGCAGCCTCGTCCTTGTGCGCCTTCTTGGCTTGTCTGTTCAGCGTCTTTGCGGTGAACTGTGTGATGTGGTATCAGAGTGGATCTCGGATGGGCATGGCGGCGGGCAAACTTTGAGTTGGAACAAGGTCTCTGTGGGTATGTCAGACGCGCTAGGATTGATTGTGTTGAGTACACTGACTTTCCATGTTACTCATGGTAGTTGCAAAGAGGTGTGACGCTTGATCATGTGATCCTCTTGGGAGGGGCCACGACACAGCTTAACCATGGACGAGGCGGCGCTGGCAACAGCACACGAGGCGAGGCGCGTCTCACAGTGTCTCAATCGCTCCTCCAACTCCCAGTCTGACACCCTTCCAGTGAGTGACATCGCACCCCAGCCTCATTCGATCATTCCAGTCGGGCGTCATCACGATGTCGGCTCCATCATCGCCAGCCACCGCACGGTAGCTTCCGCAGATTCCTTGGCTACCTTGGACCTTCCTCCAGATGCGGCCGAAGGGTTGCCTCCTGCCAAAATATATCACCCTTACTCCGTCCATGTTCTCGCCCTTCTTATGCCCGCTTCCATCTTGGGCGTACTTGCCAGACTTGGCCTACAGGCCTTGACGACCTATGATGGACAGAGCATCTTCCCATTGGCCTATGTCCAGGCGACTGGCTGCCTCATCATGGGCGTTGCCCTGGGCATGAAAGGCGCTTTCGGTAACTTGTGAGTGCGATTTCCATGTTATGTTCGCAATCTGTTACTAGCCCTTTCAAGCTATGGTCCTTTGTATACAGCCGTTACAACTGGTCAGGTCGACTGCGCTTCCTTTCACGCCGTCTTGCTGAGTCGTAGTCGTTTCACAGGGTTTTGTGGTTCTTTGACCACGTTTTCTGGCTGGCAGGTGGACATATTCGACTCTTGGGTCGATTCCGGACAGTTTCATAGGGCAGGACTTAGAGATGTACGCTTTTTCCCTTTATCGGATTCTTCGCCTGATATCGCGTCCCCAGTTTATAGATGGTCTCACTAAAACATGGGTTACCCTCTTGTTATCGCTCGCCTCTCTCATGTTCGGCGTGTACATCTCCGGCTCAATATTACCGTTTCTCCGGCCCCTGAAACCACCCACGAAAAATGTGCGCTACTGTATCACCGTCTTATCTATCTTTACCTACGCTGCCACCTTCCCTGCGTATTTCCGTTTGCCTGCCAGTTACCGACATCAAGCAACTGCGGCCCTCCTTTTCTCGTACCCAGGAACGTTGACGAGATACCTACTTTCAATTAATCTCAACCCGCGAATCAAGCTCTTCCCTCTTGGCACTTTCACCGCGAATGCACTAGGCACCGCGCTTCTCGGCGTATTCCACGTTCTGCAGGGTGTGCCTTTTGCTGTCTCCCCTAACGCGTGTTCCTTGTTACAGGGCCTGGGCGATGGGTATTGTGGATGCCTCACGACGGTGAGCACATTTGCGGCAGAGGTAGATGCACTAGAGGGGTGGAAGGCAACGTTTTATGTGACTCTGAGCTGGGTGGTTGGGCAACTCGTGCTGCTCGTGATCATGGGATCCTCATTCTGGGCTGGCCATGTCAGCGAGCAGTTGACATGCAGCTTCCAGGTATCCTGAGGAGGAGGAGGAAATGGACATCAGTAGACATAGCGGAGTTCGAATTTATCTACGGTTGCCCGATCGAGGCACGACGGGTGCTTGTGCGCCAGCCTGACTGAGCTGTGCAACTTTTCATGTCGCGGCCCCAGGAGCAGGTCGAGGATCAGGTCGAGCTTGAAGAAGAGGCTATAAGCGGAAATGGCGAGGCAGACGAAGTTATGGATGAAGTAGAGGAGGGGTACAGTAAGTTGCCCGCAGGGCATTGCCACTGTCTCGTTGCACTCATGGCTTCACCAGCATCTTCTACCCCCACTTCCACGCTCACGTGGATAAGCTGGTTCTGTTCTCTACCCGGACACGAGTACTTTTGTGAAGTGTCCGAGGACTTTATCGAAGATGATTTCAACCTGACGGGCTTGAACACCATGGTACCCTTCTGGAAGGAGGCGATGGAGATGGTGCTGGACGTCGAGCCAGGTATGTTCACCCTCGGCCCATGTGAGCTTGGCATTCATTTATAATGCAATGCAGACGAAGACACGTCGAAAATCCCCGATGTTTCCATTGTGGAGGCATCGGCCGAGCTCTTGTACGGCCTCGTGCATCAGCGTTACATCCTGACGCGAGCCGGCTTGCAGTCCATGGTCTACTTCTCCCACGTCCCCGATCTATCATGATCTCATACTCTTTTCAGGTCGACAAGTATGAAAGCGCTGCATTTGGTGTCTGCCCACGGGTTTACTGTATGGGATGCAACGTAGTGCCGTGTGGTCGCTCCGATCTCCCTGGCATCGATACGGTCAAACTCTACTGCCCAAACTGCAACGATATATACAGTCCTCCAAGCAGCCGTTTTCAAGGAGTGGATGGTTTGTGTATTTCGCTTCGCCATGCGAATCTTGAAACTGACGCATGTTTGAGGGATGTAGGGGCTTTCTTCGGAACCACGTTTCCACAATTGTTTTTCCAGAGCTACCGTGAGCTTGCCCCCGCGCCGTTTTGGAAACCGTCGTCGTCGACGGAATCGTCGCTCTCCCCTGGACGGTCTCCAGACTCTGGCAACAGCTCGTCGCAGCGGTCCCCGTTTGTCAATCCCAATCCCCATGGGGGCCAAAAAAGACCCGAAGGGCGTATTTATGAGCCGCGAATATACGGGTTCAAAGTGAGCGAGCGGGCAAAGTCTGGGCCGCGGATGCAGTGGTTGCGTTTAAGACCTCAGAGTCCAGAGGAGCTGGACATGGTGGATTGGCGGGGACGTTGGATAGATGACGATGAATACGGCGATGTCGATGAAGAGGAAGAGGGTGATAAGCACATGGAGGACTTTGACCCGGTAAGACTCATTTCGGATCTGGGCCAATGCTTGCTCACACGTGATGGGATGTCGTCAAATACAGGATGTCGTAGAGGATGATGATGAGGAAGAAGAGGAAGAGGAGGAAGAGGAAGGCGGTGCACGGAGACACGTCCGAGGTGAGCAGCCCGTCGATTTGCTCCGGCCTCCCACACCGATCCACCTACCATCTTCGGCGCGCACATCTCCTACTTCTGGTTCGGTGTCAAAGGGTCAAGATGACCTCGCTGTAGGTGCGATTGGCACAGGCAGGGTGAGGGTAGTGAGGAGATGATATACAAATACTCTGCATTTGTCGAATCTCATTGCGAATAATTAGTCTGCTAGAATCGCTCAGGGGAACAACTACCAAGTTTGGAAATACTGAAGCGTGGAAGAAAACTGTACAGTCGCAGCCACTGACACAGCCACGATACTCACAGTAGCGACCCTATCGTGCTAGACTCTTGTCGAAACTGCATCCTCAAGACCGTCAAGATCATGGCCCGAAGCAGTGAGTTTGAGACTGCAACTCGGCGAACCGAATGGCTGATTACACTGCCGATTAGACCTTCGTTGTGGCCCTAACAAAGGGCACCCTACCACGGCTCTTCCCAAGACCTCGCGTCCCAGCCAACGCAAGGGCATCCAATCCACCAAAAACAAATTCGTGCGATCCGTCATTCGCGAGGTCGCGGGATTCTCTCCATATGAACGGCGAGTGCTGGAGTTGCTGAGAAACTCCAAGGTACGTGATTCAGAACGCTAACTAGCTGATATCTACGATGATGGTTGCGCAGGACAAAAAGGCCCGCAAGTTGACCAAGAAACGGGTAAGTTTGCCACATGATGGATTCAAGACGGGGCTGACGGGGGGGACAGCTTGGTACGTTGTTGCGGTCAAAACGCAAGCTGGAGGAGTTGGGTGCGGTGATTCAGGAGAGTCGTCGGGCACACTGAAATGTTTTTCGTGTACTGCTTATCCATCTTTTGTCCGCTGAGTCATGTCGCTGATATATTGTCGGCCGGTTGCCGAGAAGCCGAAAGTTGGCATTACGTAGTAGACTGATTTTTGATGTGGGTTTTGGTTCGCCACAGCTTCTGTCGGTTCAACTGATATATACCCTGCCTAACCCCCCCGTTCCTCTCCGTCATGGCCTTGGTCGTTCCCCCTCCTAATCGAAGTCGCGCTTCCTCCACGTGCGTACGCCCCGCCCTCTCAATAAACACTCTCGGGAGACGTCGCTCTTCCTCCCTCGTCCTCCCCGTACAACACTCTCCCGAATTCGTTGTGAATAGTTCTCCCTCTTCCACCGTCACGTCCCCCCAGCCATCCATGCTCTCTTTGATAGTTGCAAAGTGTTTTGAATTCCTTCACCTTCCCATATTACACCCTTCTGCTTGTTCAACCTCGTCATCTCCACGCTCCGCTAGCCAACTGGACCTTGTCCTCCCCCTTTCCGCTTCGTCACAGTCCACGTTCAGTGACATCTTAAACGAGAAGGACGCCGCTTCACACCGTTGGCGGCCCTTACACCCTGCGGTCGGTTACCCTTTTCTTCCTCCTCGTGTGCCAATTGACGTTCTTGTCAGGCGCATGGTCCAATCTTATTAGTCATGCTTTTCTTTCCCCTGTCGACAGCTATTGTGTTCTTGTCACTTTACTCCCTCCCCATCTCTATCACGTGGCCACGAACGCTTGCCGAGCTTGCTCAGCTCGGTAGAGAACTCCAAAAGTACTCTCAGCTCGGTCCTGGGCCGTTTGCACATGTTATTGGTGTGCTTTCCGTCACTGCAGCATGGAAACATGCCTGGTCCATACCTGGCAGCGTCATTTGGGTCCGTTTCAAAACCAAAATGTTTTTTGTCAATCAACTCGTGTGACTGATTGACTCCCTAGAACGTGCTCGCTGGGGCTCTTTTTCACCCCTTATTGGCCACTCTGCTGTTAACCCTTTTGACGACCATCGGATCAGTAATTGCCACCGCTCTCAGTGCACCCCTAGCCCCGGTTCTCAGTCGACTGTTTCCCCGTGCACTGGACATGACCCGAAATGCCTTGGAAGGCGAGACAGACATAGCCGCAGGTTCGGCGCCGAGGTCACCGGCCTGGGTTCGTTTGTCTATACTACGCCTCATTGGGGTTGTACCCTGGTCGGGAATTAACATTGCATGCGGTGTCTGCGGTGTACCATTGACCGATTGTTTTTTGGGTGCGTTCATTGGTGGTCTTCCGTGGACAGCGGTCACGTGCCAGGTATGTACCTCGTCGATATCAGTCGTGGCGACTCTTGACCCCTTGCCAGATTGGTGATATTCTTCAGACCGTCGCATCGGCTCCTTCGCCAGGTCACCAGACGGTTTCTTCCCTGTTGGCTTCTCCCGATATTATCTTGAAGCTCGTGTTCTTGTCCTTCTTGTCCCTGGCGCCCATCCTGGGACGAGATCGGTTACGTGCCCTCATATCGAAAAAGCCGTTCTCACTCTCGGATGCGCCACAATCTGTTGCAAATGAACGTTTATCCCGGTGGGTTCGTGACTGGAAGACGAAGATGCGTACACACTCTCGATCTAGTAACCAAGATATGAAGAAACTCGATGATCTTGTCCAAGAAAAGGCTATGTTGCCTTAATGATGCATCATTTCCCCCTGCTCTGGGCCTCAGGCGGTTATTTGCTGATTTATTTATTTGCAACATATTCTCTGATTTTCCGTAATGTCACGCATGATTTCTCACGCACCCAGGACACTTGGTGCCTCTTTCTCACCTCCACGCTCATGATGAAACGATACCCTTAATACGTGATTACCCACCAGCTGATTCTGCCCTGCATTCATTCATCTTGATCTTACGCGATCCAACGATTTGTATGCACATATACTTTGCCATATCGACACACCCTTTTCCTGGTTTCATATGTAGATGTCCCGAGCAATGTACCACTGAGTGGCCGGGGCTATGAGCAATGACCGCGGTATCGCTATGATTGGCAAGCGGTGTTGCGTGGTTCAAAGCGATTCGACCAGGTTTCATTCTACAGAACATTCCATTTTCGGAACCAGACACTTTGACTTCTTACCTCAAGGCAATGCTCGGTTTCGCATGCAGAATCGGTCCGAGGTTGATCAGGGATTGCGCCCTTCACTTCAGCGCGGTCGCTTATCAGAAAACATAATGGGATTCGACCGATCGACTCGGGCCATTCATCTATGTAGGTTGCCATGGCCGTGACGTAGTCGAGACTATACTTCAGAGGTACGCATTGGTCGTGATCATGGACCACCTTGCGGCTGTTCACAAGCACTGCACATTTATGGAAAACATGAGGTGAGTCGTGCTGTCCAATTCATGAGCATCCTGCCCCCAACGTGGCTGTTGAGCTCAAGGCTGGCTCCCTCAATCCTGCGTACAGCTTCAAGCGTGCCCCCCCCTTCCCTATATGAGCCTACTCATTCATTACCCACGTATAATAGCCCGTCTTCTCATTTCTGTCCACCCAGCTGCGCTTCCAGCAAACCGTCATCCCGCCCAAACTAGTGGTCCCATAGTTTGGCGCTCAGTCCTGCTCTTGCAGTCTTGAGAACCACCACTAGCTTCACTAGCCATGTCCCAAGTGGAGCCTGTGCGCTCGATGAGCCACAGGAAACCTGTCCCGAAATTCATCCCTTCACCCCCGCCTTCACCTCCTTCGTCTCCCGGAGCACCTTTTAGGCAAATCTCGCTCTCCTCAATTTCATCGCCCCCTGCTACAGTACAGGGTGATAGACCACCGGTAGGGAATACACAGATTTGTCGAGGATGGCACTGATGCTGTACCGAGCAGCTCCCGGATGATTGGAAAGACGTGATCGACAGAGTGGTCTCAAGAGAACGGCGGTCAACACTGCCTACCATTAACACAGTAGTTGATTTTACGACCCATGAAGGACCTTCAGCTGACCTCGATGGCGAAGCAGAGCCATTGCGGCAGTCTCCGGCCAGCACGGTGGGCAACGGCGCTCAGCGAAGTTACCAATGTGGCAATGCTCACATAGTCACAGGAGTTTGAGACGTCGAGGGGCTACACGTTTACTCCACCTTCCCCATCTGAAAGTTACGATGGAGATCCATTATCTCGCCCGCACTCTCCCACACCCTGGACACGGCCAGCAAGCAAACGCAAGCCACAGGTAGGGTGTGATTTGTTCTGGCGGAACAGTCGTCGGGACTCAGCTTTCGGTAGGAATACCGTCCACCAACCCCTCCGCTTCCGCGTCAGAAATCGCGGTCAGCCGAATCTGTCTCGCAGGGTGATTCGCCTGTGGCGATAACGCATATTGTGCGTCACCCATCTTCTCCCGCCTTATTGTGCTGACAAGATTTTACAGTCACGTCACTCTCCGCCATTACCCCCTCCGCCTTTGCCCACTCCGCCTCTGCCACCTCCGCCTCTGCCTTCCCCGCCTCTTCCTCCTCCACCACTGCCTTCTCCGCCTCTTCCCCCTCCACCGCTGCCGACGCCGCCACGTCCCTCTCGGCCGTTGCCCGAAATCCCAGTGCGGGATGCCGTTGTGGAAACTCGCGAGGTAAAGCCAATGGTACCGATAGTCAGACCAGAGGCCACACGACCTGCACGCAAGCTCCCTACCCCTCCGTCGTCGCTATCGACGAACGAATGCACCTTGGTCACAAACCACACAAGGGCGCCATCGCATTCCGATTATTCTTCCACTTTGGCATCGAACTGCACGCCGGCGCGCACCACCCCACCATCCACGCTCTACTCTGAGAAATGGCCGGAGAATAATTCCCGTACTGGTTACGGGCCGATCAAGATGGAGCCTCCACAGCGTGATGCGTCGCTGGAGTTTCCGCGACCCATGTTTGAAGCGCCTCCACAGATTATGTCGCAAAACTCGAAGTCGAGGACACTCCGTCGGGCGCTAGCGCAGGGACTGCGGCGCATCGGATCGCTCCTCGTATCTGCATTCTTGTGTCGGTGACACGCATTGTTTGTGTAGCATCTTCTGTTTTCGCATGGGACTATGAAGCTGGATTGTACGAGAACAGTACCGTACCTAAACCACCACGACTGTTAAGCATGCTGGGTGGTACCTCTAGTCGTAATCTGCGGAAGGGACAAAAGCAAGGTAGTTATTTACATAAACTATAGTTAGGTCTTAGTCTAGTACTCTACCTAGCTGTTGATTTGGGTAATAAGTTACTAGTAAGCAGTGACAAACATTGTATACCACTCCAACCTCGTTGGAGCAGCACCGTTCGCCTCCCCACCCGACGATGCCCTTTTGATATCCCCTGCATTTAATACTGCGATTGATAATCTCGAGTCGCAGGTTCGACCTTTCAT
Organism: Bothia castanella; assembly: GCA_038089595.1. Taxonomy (NCBI): domain Eukaryota; kingdom Fungi; phylum Basidiomycota; class Agaricomycetes; order Boletales; family Boletaceae; genus Bothia; species Bothia castanella. The sequence goes on from JBBPLB010000003.1 coordinate 93,078, forward strand.
GCCATGTCGGAGGTCGTCTGTCCTTTGCGTCCCCAACCCACACGGCGTGAAATTTACGAAGCATGTCTTTCCGGCGTTTGGGATCGCCCATTCATACCGCCACTTAGGTCCGACCCCCTACCTTATCGTTCTAGCCCCCACAGCCTCCTTGAATTCCGGCAACAGGAGGGAGAAGAAAACCGGGAACGAAGACTTCATGACCTCTGGTGGCGCCTGGCCAATACACACTTTCAAGGCGCGGAAACCGCGGCCACTCTCGGAGTCTCACTTGGCGAGTCACTAACGCCAGAAAAGGCCGAGACCATGCGGAGAGTCTATGAAGACGAACTATTACGGCGGTGTGTTGGCCATATCTCCAGCCAAAGACCGACCCACATACCCTGGCCGGAGTTCCGGGATTATGCGGAAGCAAAGGAGGCTGGTCAGTGATGGCTGAGAACCAGTTTGCACTCCTGCCTTTCCTCACGGATTGTTTGTCAGAGCTGTGGTGCATCTTCCACGACGAACTTGATCAAGACGGGAACGGCCATTTGGACTCGGAGGAAGTACAGGTTGCGTTGAAGAATGCCGGTAGGTCGCCTCGATGCTACACGTTGCGCCGGTACTCAATGCGTCTCCAGGGATTACCCTCTCGCCCACTGCCCTGGCGGAATTCATCACATTTTTGACGCAATCACCCCGCTCCCATGTTATCAACTTTCGACAGTTCCGAGATTCACTATTACTCCTTCCTCGGAAAGCATCGACCTCCGAGATTTACCAATACTACGAGGTGAAGAAGCTCATGGGAAATGCCGAAAGGGGCCCGGCGAGGTTGACGATGGAAGGTCCGCCACCTTGTCACTTACTTTTGTGCTCCACGCATGAATTCCTTTGACGTACGGAAGGTGATGCCAGTCCAAGTGCCGAAGGCAATCCGGTATCAATGGCGTCGTTACAAGTCCCTGCAGAACGACCAATTCCCGTAAACCACGGAGGCGAGCTTGAGGAGGAGCCAGAAGAACACCATTATGGGTTTCAGGGCCACCCCGTAATCCAATTTCTCCTGGCGGGTGGTATGGCAGGCGCAGGTGAAACGTTTGGCATATACAAACGGCGTCTACTGACAAGTGTCTGCCAGTTTCGAGGACGTGTACTGCTCCGTTCGACCGTCTCAAAGTTTTCCTGATCACTCGTCCTCCTGAGATGGGGGGGACTTTCGTGGGCCCTAAACCCAGCGTTGGCGGTTTGAAAGCTATAGGTGGTGCTGTAGCTCGCATATACAGTGAAGGCGGTGTCGTGGCTTTTTGGACGGGAAACGGACTCTCTGTAATGAAGATATTCCCAGAATCTGCCATAAAGTTCATGGCATACGAGACAGCTGTTCGTCCTCTTTATGATCCCGTGTCTAGCATGCAATACTTAGTCTTTGAGGACAGAAACGCGCATTTGCCAAATACCGGGATCATGTTGAAGATCCACGGGATATAAGTGGCAGTAGTCGCTTTTTGGCAGGTGGTATTGGCGGCTTATCCAGTCAACTCAGTAAGTCTCAAGCGGGCGTAGTGTGTTGTTTGTTCACGGCAGCGTAGGTATATACCCGATCGAGACGCTAAAGGTCTAGAGCCCAATCCCCTTTCAGCCTATCTCGGTACTGAATTTTGATAGACGCAAATGATGAGTATCACTGGTCAGAAGCGAAATTTAGTAGGCGCGGCACGCCATGTCTGGCAACTGGGGCAGTTCAGGGCATTTTATCGAGGACTATCTGTCAGTCTTCCACTTTTACTTTGCGTTATCCCCCCTAAACCGCCCGTAGATCGGTCTTGTCGGAGTTTTTCCGTATGTCATCTGTCAAAAGTATTGCATCCTTTTTCACATTCTTTGACAGATATTCTGCTATTGACATGAGCACATTCGAAGCTCTCAAGTTAACATATCTACGTTCTACCGGATTGGACGAACCCGGCGTCCTTGCTCTCCTCGCTTTTGGAAGTATCTCTGGAAGCGTTGGAGCCATCAGCGTTTACCCCCTGAACCTGGTCCGCACCCGACTGCAAGCTTCCGGTTCCCCCGGACATCCACAGCGCTATGCAGGTGTATGGGATGTGGTCCAGAAGACATACCAGCGAGATGGTTGGAGAGGATTTTACCGCGGATTATTTCCGACGTTGGCCAAGGTTCTCGCCGCATATAACCTAGGAAAGACCCATCGCTTATCGGCTTTCATTTTTTTTAGGTTGTGCCTTCAGTATCGATTTCTTACCTTGTTTACGAACATAGTAAACGACGGTGAGCGTCGCATCACCCCTATCGTGAGGTGTCAACTCATATGTGTTGCCTTGCAGGCTCGGTGTATAGACAACTAACAGGACCTTCCCAAATCGTAATATATGAATAGATTCTCTCGATTTATTCGTCATACATATACTGTCATTTGTACCTCGCACAATACATGCTTTCTAGGATGAGTCGCATTGTGAACCTGAACCGAATAGTGGCCCTCCCCGTTCACTGCCTTGGTTTGTCACGAAACTCCACCAGGCATCCTGGTCTACACACAAAACCGTGGAAAGAGGGTGAGCGCATTTTCTCGCAAAATGCAATCCAGCTTGTGTGGTTCGTTGGCATAATGATCCTCTAAATGTTTAGTGTACCATCTCGAGGTCACAGTGTTGACCGCTAAGTTCAAGGTTCATTCAGTAAATAGATAGTTGGGCTGTAGACGGAGGAAAGCGTTACCAGGGTAGTCGCTTCCAAAGAGAACGTGGTCAATTGGCACAAAGGCGTCTATCGCAGCAAGGGTCGACGGATAAGAACTAAGGGCAGTTTCATAGTAGAACGTTTTGAAATCTTGGAGAATTTCCTCCGGAGTAAGTGGGCACCCCATGTAATGTGACAAGGCTGCTACACGAGGCGCCAAAAATGGCGTGCTGCCCCCTAGGTGTGCGAGAATGATTCTGACGTTGTGGAACCGTCGTTTCTTGCCTGTAACGACCAGATGAGCGGCCGCCTTGTAAGTCTCGTTCGGGACCTTTTTTGGTGCAAGGTTGAGTTGGGTGGAGGTATGAGATCGATCGACAGGGGTACTTGCCTCGCTAATGGGGAGTCCTAGGAAGGAATGAGGATATGGTGTTGATGAAGGTGTTTGTGCGCCGTGAAGGAAAACGACTGCGTTTCTCCTGTTCAGCTCATCCCAGATGGGATCGAATAGGTCGTCTGCAATGTATTCTATCAGAGCGTGAGTGCCAAGCGTGGGCAGGCGACATAGAACATCCCACTGGCTGTGTCTCCTGTCCCGTAGGATGATATGATGGCAAAGCCGTCGGCTTCCAGGTGATCCAAAGCAAAGGTGATTTCATTGAGTGCACCTATGAAATGAGTATCAGGAGGCATCACGGTGACTGCTTCAAAGTATTCGAACCTTGTACATCACTCAGGGTAGGAAGCCCGGCGAGGAAACCAAACCTTGCGGGGTATGCTGCGCGAAGCTGTGACAGGTAGACATTCGTAGCCCTGACTTCGGATCTGCTCGTGGTCGCAGCAGGGGGTGGCGAAAGAATTGCGGTCTGTATGCCCATCGTGTCCATGGCAGACATGGCAGGCAATGGCTGCCAGGGAAGGTGTTCTGGCGGAGTGATCCAACCGACTAGAGTATTTCCCTTGACTTTTTTCTGGGCATCGAGGAAGACGTGGTGATGAACGTCTATGATCTTTAGGGTGTGGGATCGAGGGGTGGGGAGTGTGGAGCTACCAATGCTCGCGTGTCGTTGGGTCATCGTAGCGATAGGTCTCAGGACGTGAACTGATATAAAGCACGGTCGAGGGAACGGAGACGGTGCCAGGGAACAACTTCTTTGATGATTCTTTCGGCATTTGTTGGCAACTTCGCATTCGGTTCCGATAGGAGAAAAGGGACAGGTTAATTCATTTCCTCGCAAACTCTTTACAATGTTCGTCGCTGTACCGTACGAAAGAACCACTCAAACCAAGCGGCGCATGGAGGGAAAGGTTTGCGATCACGTAGCCAACGTCAGACGGCTTCACCAATGTTCCATCCCGATGCGCATCAAGGAATATCTTGAGATCGGATGAATCCATGTGAGGGGCGCCAGTGTTTCTGAGGTTTTCCTGCATCTGTAAAGGGGGCTCAGTCTGCACGTTCGAGGGGGGCAATGAATCTGGACGGCGTACGGCTGTGTCAACCTTTCCTGGCGCAATTGCCAGCGAAACGAGGGAGGGCTCTTCCTTGGCTAAGGTTCTGTCGCGCAACCCATCAGGTCAATAATGACCGAGTTGGGAAATGAGAGTACCTCGCTAGGCTGTTCATGGCGGCCTTGCCTGCGTTGTAGGGGCCCCAACCTGGTATATTCCCCGTAGCTGCACCGGAGCTGATGAATACGACCCGACCGGTGCTTGGGCTGGCGCGCAAGGCTGGAAGGGCAACCTTGAGTGTGCTAACAAGGGAGAAGAAGTTGACATCAAAGTGGTGCTTCCAGGCATCGAGCGATACGGTGGAATCGCTGATGCGTGCTAGGGGGTCGAGGGTACCCGCATTCAGGATCAGGCCGTCGAGGACGGGGCCGAATCTGTCGAATGCTTGGGTGAAAGCGTGCGCCTGCGCGGACTCATCTGTGCTGCGAGGTGTTCTGTATGTTTATGGTGGAGTGAAAGGCAGACTCACATGTCACAGGGGATGGCGAGGAGAGATGTGGGATGGGTGTGGATGAGTTGTGTGAGCTCGGGGGATGTGGATCTTGCGAGGGCGACGACAGAGACGTTGTGCTCTTCAAGGAGAGACTTGACGACGGCGAGACCGATGCCTCTGGTGATGTCAGAGGGGATACTGTATACAGAGAATGAGTTTTTACCTGGATGCGCCGGTGACGAGGACGAGTGGTTTTGTCATGTCCAATCGGAGTCTTTCCCCGTCCCCTTCCGCACGCACCCAAAACTGCAGTCGCGCCGCTTCTTGTTCTTCTTCCACTTCCATATGGCTACTTTCCGCGCCGCCTTCTCCCGCCTCGCCGCCCCCACACGCGCCAGCGCACGCTCCACCATCCAAATACCAGCGCGCAGAGCTGCCCTCGCTCGCAGCTATGCAACCCAGTCTGAAAACTCGGTCTGCACTCTCCCACAACATTTCTTGACACATCTCATGTCACTCACAGATGACCGTTCGAGACGCTCTCAACGTCGCCATGGAGGAGGAAATGTTGCGCGACGAGTCCGTCTTCATCTTGGGCGAGGAGGTCGCTCGGTACAATGGCGCATACAAAGTACTCAACTCTTCTCTCACACGTCTGCAACTCATTGCCCCCATTCCAGATCACCAAGGGCCTTTTGGACAAGTTCGGCGAGAAGCGTGTCGTCGACACTCCCATCACCGAGATGGGCTTTGCTGGCCTTGCCGTCGGTGCCGCACTCGCTGGCCTACGACCAGTGTATGTACTCCACCTGTCACGTCTTACCCCTTCTGACCCCACCTCTTTTGCAGTTGCGAGTTCATGACCTTCAACTTTGCAATGCAAGCCATCGACCAAATAGTCAACTCGGCCGGTAAAACTTACTACATGTCTGGTGGAAACGTCCCATGTCCTGTTGTCTTCCGGGGTCCCAACGGTGCCGCCGCTGGTGTCGCTGCACAACATTCACAGGACTATGCTGCGTGGTATGGCTCAATACCTGGTCTCAAGGTCGTCAGCCCTTGGAGTGCCGAGGATTGCAAGGGTCTTCTCAAGGTGGGTATCAGTCACTCATTTCACTTCAGATGCATGACCTGTTGCCGTACAGTCTGCCATCCGGGATCCTAACCCCGTCGTCTTCCTTGAAAACGAAATGATGTACGGTGTCACTTTCCCCATGTCGACCGAGGCCATGTCCGACAGCTTCCTCCTCCCCATCGGCAAGGCCAAAGTGGAACGTGAAGGATCCGATGTCACCATTGTCGCACACAGCAAGATGGTCACCCACAGCTTGGAGGCCGCCGAAATTCTTGCCAAGGAGGGCATCAAGGCAGAGGTCATTAACCTCCGTAGCATCCGTCCTCTCGACATCGATACCATTAAAGCATCGGTCAAAAAGACGAACCGGCAAGTCCCTTTTGAATTCACGCTGCTTGGTTATTCTTACCATCTCTCCAGCCTACTCATCGTTGAGGGTGGTTTCCCTGCATTTGGTGTCGGAAGTGAAATCTGCGCTCAGATAGTCGAGAGTGAAGCGTTTGACTACCTTGATGCACCTGTCGAGCGGATCACCGGCGCTGATGTGCCAACACCTGTGAGTTTGTTCAATGATATGGCTGTGCCTCGGCTCATCAATATTTTCCTAGTATGCAACAATCCTCGAGGATCTCTCCTTCCCTGACACACCACTCATCGTCAAGGTCGCCAAGCGTGCGCTCTACAGGACCAACTAGTATGTATGCGCACCTCGTAGTTCCATCTTGTCTGTTGCTCTGTCACCCTGTTTCGAGCAATGGTACTTTGACGACTTTAGACGTCACCGATTGCTATGCATGTGTTATCAGTATCCTTAGAGGTATTCTTGCGACTCGCTCTATAATGGCATTGAAGCAGGATGTTCTCTACGAGATCCAAATCTCTAGGATCCCTCTAGCCGTATCCGAACAGCGCTTGCATGAGCCTGTAGCCCCTCACAATCTGCCAACGTCGCAACGATTGGTCCCAGTTTCCGCAACCCTTCCGCAGTTACCTCCTGTGAAGTGATACACTTTTGGAAAGACGCCGTGTTCACACCACTGAACTGACGAGCATATCCATTTGTAGGAAGCGTGTGATTTGTTCCCGAAGCGTAGTCTCCGCAACTGCCAACTTTGTATGAGTGATCTCAATGCGCATACAAGCTGCCGAAAAATAACCTTTCGGGGGAATAAGGTCCAACGAACACACTTCCCGCATTCTTCACATGTTCCACCCAAGCAGGGGCATCCTGCAAGTGCAGGATGAGGTGCTCTGGCGCATACGCATTCGAGAACTGTAGCGCTTCTTCTGGTCCACGCGTCTTCACAATCAGACTTCGCGACACGCTCTCTCGCACAATGTCTACTCGGGGCAAAATGCGCGCCTGCTTGTCGACCTCCTTTTCTATCTCACTCAGCTCTTCGTCCGAGAGGGAAGAGGAGACCAGGACGACTTGCGAGTCGACACCGTGTTCGGCTTGCGAAAGGAGGTCGGCAGCGACGAACGCGGGGTTACACGATTCGTCTGCAATGACCTGGAATGAAACCGCGTTCGTTATTCATACAAGAACAACGAACGCGGTGCACACACAGGGATGTGCACCACGCTCGACAGACGAAGTTGGAGAACACTTACCAATACCTCTGATGGACCAGCTGGCATATCGATGGACACCAGGGCCTCCGTGTCGTTTTGAACGAGCATCTTTGCTGCCGTTACCCATTGATTCCCAGGACCAAAGATCTTGTCGACCTTGGGGCACGTTTCGGTGCCGTACGCTAGGGCGGCGACTGCCTGGGCACCACCGGCTCGGAGAATCATGTGTGCACCGACCAAGTGAGCGACATAGAGGACCTCGGGAGACACACTTCCATCAGCACGTGGAGGCGTTGCGAGCACGATCTGCTCACAGCCTGCTACTTGTGCTGGGACGCCGAGCATGAGGGCAGTGGAGGGCAATACGGCGGTGCCTCCGGGGACATAGAGCCCAACTCGTGCTATTGGTCGCGCGAACCGCGAACAGGTTACGCCAGGCATGGTCTCTACAACCAAGTGACTGTCTTGGGTCTGCGCAGCGTGGAACTTGCGCACATTGGTATAAGCAACGTCGATGGCATTTTTGACAGCTGGGTCCAGCTCCCCGGCCGCGGTAAACGTGAACGGATAGAAAGGTGGATGGAGAATGCATGTATCAAGTCGTGCCTTGTCAAACTTGGCTGTCAGCTCGAGAAGAGCAGCGTCACCCCTCTTGCGAACATCGTCGACAATCGGCTTGACCTTGGCGATCATTTCATCAGATCTCAGCACAGGGCGCTTTAACAGCTGAGCGCGTTCGTCTGGACCAGTAAATGACAGATCCACAACGCGCATGGCGATAGGCGCATCTAGATCCACAGCGGCTTGCGGTTTCGAGGGATTCTTGGTCGCGTCCTGCAAGTTCTTGTCTTTTGACATGAATTGGGACTTTGCGTTCCCTGGCCGCCTCGTGACTTTGGCGGCCTTTTTGTTCAGCACTTCCTCGACGTCCCGAAGGGTTACCCCGGCAGCGACACACCGCGTCAAGGCGAAATAAAACAGATCGGCAGCTTCAAATGCTATCTCCTGTTTAGTCTCCGCACGGCACAGTTCATCCGCCTCTTCCCTGACCTTGGCTCGGAGGAGCTCCTGGTCGTTGAACAGTTTGTGTGTATACGATCCCTCAGGGGCAGAAGCAAGACGTGTTGTGAGGGTGCTTTCAAGCGCAGCAAGTCCGTCGATGCTACCGAAACACGTTGGTTGAGGGAGATGGCAAAATCCTGATCCGTGCTGGATGACCGAGAATTCGAGCGCATCCGAATCACAGTCCATGCGAATGCGCACAACCTCTTGGGTCGCTCCCGAAGTCTTGCCCTTTTCCCAAAGACCATGCTTGCGCGATTGGTATACGCCTTTGCCAGTCAGGATGGATTGCGCGACGGACTCGCGGGAGGAATACACGAGACCGAGGGATCTGCCTCCCTGGACGTGTGACGAGACAATGGTCGGGAAAAGTCCGTCGGATCTATCGGAAACGAGTGGAGCAAGGAAGGCATCCGCGATCGTGATGGATGTTTCGAGTTCGGAGAAAGGGATGACAAGCGATGCGCCAATGGAAGTAAGTTTTCTTATCGTCGAAGGGGTCGGCTTGTCTCCTGACAAGACGTGGATGGACAGGCCAGCAAAGAAGGTAGAGATGGAGCGGATAAGTTCGACATCAGTTGAGACTGTTTTGAGGAGTACGCCAGAGATGGCGCTTCGGAGGGAGTCTGGTACGGCACTAGCGTTGGCGACGTCGAGCAGAAGAATTAAGCGGGTAGCAGGGACGACGCCGACTAGTTTTTTCGCGAGGGAAAGGGGCACAATGGCCTTTTCAGTGCCATTGTCGATATCAGCGATGATCTGGCCAGTGTCTGCGGAAACATCGTCGATCAGCAGCTGGCGTGCGTTGGCAGAGAGTAGCGGGAGATTGTGAGTGGGTCTGGAGATCACCGAGGTGACGCGACAGATGGCAAGTAAGCGATCTTGCTGGATGTCGTCTGTGTCGACGAGAACAAGAAACGAGGGAGACATGCCAGACTCTGCCAGCGGACTGGCTGGTATGACTTTATACTATGCTTAGTCAGATCTATCTCTCTTGCGATCCAACATGGAGTACAATCCTAAATATCCCCAGCCGTTCACTCTCACTCAGGCAATTGCTTTGGATCCCGCGGTAGCATGGGATGGTCTGGTTCTCGAAATCACATACAACTCCCTGTATTCACAATCATGACAGAGATCGCTCGCCTGAAAAACTCCTTACTGCAGTTGAGACGGTCTCAAAATGAGTTGCAAGAGTACTTGCGGGAACTCGCCTCGGAAGAAGAAGATATCGAAGTTATCCAGGCCGTGAAAGAAAACGAGATTACAATGCACGTATCCCTCGTGCCTGCTCTTTGATCCCAGAGCTGAGGGTATTCAGAGCATCACAGGATGAGAGAATCTTCATGCTCAGGCTGGCATTAACTCATCATGGTCATTCTGTCGCTTTGGAGCAGACATCCGAGCCTCCCGTACCTTCACCTTCTACACTTTCAGCAGGACGTGGGACTGAGCGTCCACGGAACACTGTTAGCCCCAACTCAAACGGCTTGGATGACTTTTCCCCTGTCGAGCGCACGTCAGCGGCGAATCCGCAGTCTCCAGGAGCAGAAGAACAGGAAGCCGGCGTGTACTTGTAGACACCTCAATGGTCAAGCGTCTGCTGCTCAAGTCCCACTGCGCTTTCCAGAGTCCGCTGCTCCAGGACAACTGACATACAAATTCATACGTTGGATTTTTATTTTGCGGTGTCTTATCAAAGAGTTGTGACATGAACGTCCGGGACAAATTTGCTAAGGAATACGTCGAGAACGAGGACAGGTATGTAGAAATTGGTTTTCACAAGTCAAATGAGGAACGAAAAAGTACTCAAGAGAAGTACATGAGCGATGCCATATTCGCGTGCAACGGCTTGAAACCTCGTTTGTATGCCTCGAGCACACCTTCCGCTTGAGAGGTATCAGCCTGTGTAGCTGAGTCAGAGAAATCCACGGTTCCTTGAGGATCGTAGTGGTTCTTTGCCCGACTGCACACGATATCCGCATCTAAACCAGCTTGAGTCAACATTTAGAGGAAAAGTAATGGGAACGTACAATATACTGGCGCCGGGATGGATACCGAGCGCGTGGAACGAGCGTACACATGACAAAGGGCAAAAGACAGGGATTGGAGGCTATCCGCGCTGTGAAATCAAAGTTGAAAGCCGTGCTGAGAGGAGTCCAGCTATATCTCACTTGAACTTGTTGTCGTCGTACAGAACATTGTAATGTGCGGGACGACTCGTGCCAAGCAATCCACCATGGCTTTGTAGATACCAATCGAATTCAGTAGGGTGAGCGACGACCTGGTCGACAACCGTTCCCGCAGGACAGTTGCCACTCCTGTCGGCGTCTCCCGGCTGCCTGGGGAAGAAACGAACGTGATGTCGTTTCGCAACGATGATGACAGTAATCTTCGGGGTGATCTTGAGATCCGCGCAAGCAGCTGTGAAAGTAGGTAAAGAGAAATTCAAAACACTGAGGTCAGTACATACCCTTCAATGCGTCAAGCTCTAAAGAAAAAGAGTCAACGATGTCCGGGAAAACCGTCAAGAAAATATACCTTTCTCCAAGACCTGTTTGAACTGACCCTCCGAAACACCGTCTGTTTGTCAAGGTCAGGTGCATAATAAAACTCTCGAAAAAAAACGAACCTCTGAAGAATATAAGACGGGTGGGGGCAATGTCGCCAGCCTTCTTCTCCACTGCTTGCCTGTATCTCATGTACATGGTCAAAACATGCTAAAATACGCAAATTTAATTTTCAGCAGTGATCAGCCACGGAATCAGACAACCTTTGCCATTTCCCTCAAGTCTTGAATGATCTCTTCACGCGAGCCTTGTACGCGGCTGGTTGCAATATATTTCGCCGAGTTAGAATCAACATTTCCGACGAGGGCAGCGAACGAAGGACGACCATCTGAGCCGGGTGCAGGATGTATGACATCGGCACCTAATTCACGAACAGGGTGAGCTCTCCCTTGATAGAGACGCAAGCAAAAGGAACATTACCCATCACAATGGTCGGATTGCGGGGGTCCGTGAGCAAGGTAACGGACTGCGGATCGGGGATTGTGTTTATTCCTCCGAGTTTGACGTTCATCCTTAGTGATGTCAGATTCGCTAACCACTATATCCAAATCGCACTCACTTTAAACAGACGTTGGCGTAGTATTGTGCCTTTGCGCGGAAACATTTGGAGCTTTTCAGACACTGCGTTGCTACCCCAACCTTTGGATGATTCAGTTTGAACTAAAAGGAGTGTGATACGATACGCACTGTAACATCACCGAAGCTGCAGCATGTTCAGTTAACAATGTGTAAAAAATTGACGTTTTCAACATACTGTTTCACTGCAGTGTAGATATCATTGCCGTTGTCGGGCAGTACAACGACGATGAGTGTCGGGCGTTGCTTCGTCTTTTGGAAACACTCATTTCCGGCTGCACGCAGTTGCTACATATTCTCGTAGGTCGGTGCCATAAGTATGAGGTATGAAAGATTCACCTCAGCAATACGGCCTTGACCATTCTGCCAGGTAACCAGTGGGCTGGTATCGTTGACTCGCATACCTGACATCAACAGTGTCAATGCATAGTGATAAACCGAGGAAGTAGACCAAGACGACTTACCTACGTCTTTGCAACCACGCATCAGGCCGTCGATCATGTCTTGTGCCGCCTGCTGATTAAATCGCTGTTGGCGTTCGTAGATGACAACTATCCAGCGTTCGATGCTAGCCGGCCGGAAGAACCGCTTATCAATCCTGTTCAGAAGTCAGCTGTTAGGAACTGGGGACGGGTGGGATCAGCCTACATGTTCCACGCGCCGTTAGCGGGTGACTATAATATGAAGTGAGGATGAGCGGGAAGACGTGTAGGACTTAAAGACTTACGACAACTGGCTGCGGGCTGTCCTGACCATATCTAAGCTTTGGAGGGGTCAGGATACGCGCGGGGACACTCAATGGGCCAGCCGCTTCATCGACCGTCATTCCAAACTGGCGAACATATTCGGACTGGCCATACGCAAGAACCTGGACAACGTTCAGTAAAAGAAAGTGATAGACAGGACAAGGAGAGCTACCGAAAGCCCGTTGGCGATACTTTGGAGACGATCCTGGGGTTTCTTTGTCGCAAAGTCAAGAACATCTTTGGTTTTCTCGGGAGGTACCTGCTTGCGCATGATCTGCCCAGGCGGGACAGTGCAAAGCTCAAGCGGCAACAATGCGCCAGATCCAACCTATGCCTCGTTAGTAGAAGAAAACGTCGAAGGGAAACACAACACCTCAATACATATGTTGTCAGGGAATCGCAAGGGGCGGTTCAACAGCTTCTGGAAGTATTGCGCCACGGTCAGAGTTGTGCCGTCGCGCAGGGAGAAACTCAGATCTGATGCCCCTGCGCTGCTGAGCTTCTTGACCACTCGGGGAGTTTTGCGGACACGCTCCCCAGAATAGATGGTCGTGATTCGAACTCCGGCAATGAAACGCTGGAGTCGAATACGCTCTCGATCGGGCATGTTGCGGCGCGGACTCAGGATATTGTGCTGGCCAGGTCTGCCAAGGAAATCCAAGCAGAGATCCAACAACGGGCCTGGCTTGTACATGGTCCCAGTGGAGATATCGACGTTGACCAGTAACCGTCCGATTGCGGGCCTTACAGACTGGAAATATCCTCGCCAAAGGATAAGCCCACCACCGATATCCTTCGTCTCGCGGTCGGTGAAAAATGACCGCACGTTGAAAGGGTACTTCATGGTGGGTTCCATACGTACCACCACATTCAATGCCTAAGATCAAAATGAGCAACGACGGATATACTGTTTATGCATATGCTTACTGTCAAAGCTGTTAGAACACTGTTATCGTGGGACTGTTGCCCCTGAACAAACCGTTGCAAAACCCTGGCGAATAGCAGAAAGAGATATGAACACGACGTTGGACAGTAAATCCAATTAGTTACTCTGGGTTGATCGTGGCAACCTTTGTGAGCCTGATTTTATACACACGTGGTCCACGGCCGCTGGTGTTCTCCCCTGGACTACCACGAGTAGTTTCATCGGATAGACTGACATTAAACTTGAAATTGGGAAAGGATTCGTCAGACATCGTACAGCAGGCATGGCGCACATCGCATACCTCTTGGCTTTCGTTAGGTCCAAGGGATAGCTCTCTTGGGGCAAACATGTTTTTACGGCCGTCGTATACCGCGGGAGGAGTAAAGACATCGGGAGCATCAATCTTTTGAAGATGATCGATTAACTCCAAGTTGAGCCTCGCAGGCAATGTTTTCTCGGAGGGCGAGATCACTGGGGTGGACATCGTCGACGATCAGGACGAGAAAACATAGATCTACGTGCTGAACTCACCGACTGATATTGCCCGCCGCCGAGGAGGAACGCGGTGGCACTGATCAGAACGATCGACTGAGACACTGATAGAAGACGGGGCGCACCGTCATAATGATGAATGTTGGCCTCAGGGGAAGCCATGGAGAAGAAGTTGGCCAGGACGTTGATGGGTTTGCCAGCTGTGCCATAGCCCGACCGTCGCACCCCCACTGCTTGAACATGAGCACCTGGGAGTGCCCCGCTCGGGGGTGCTGACGAGGTTGGTCTAGCTGCAGCGCCTGGTGGCCCCCCTCGTGGAGGACCACCACGCGCCCCGCCACCGCGACCGCGACCACCTCTCGCGCCAGGGTCTCCTTTGGGTGGCATATTGTTCGCAGGAAAAGGAAGAGAAAATCAATGGGAAGATGGAGGTTTGGGTGAGAAGTCGGAAAGGGGTGGCGTGCCGTTCTTTATACGTTGGTGAGGAAGAGCGTGCCGGGCGAGTTTGCGTATGTTGTGATGTATGTCTACTGCGATCTTCTTTGTTATCGATAAAGGGGGTACTCGCTGTTTCATGTGACTACGTCTAAAAGGAAGTCGCTAGCCAAGTTTCAACCAGCTCATGATCGCCGAATGCCCAGCTCCTCCAGCAATAAATGGTTGCCCATGGCTTCCATCCGGGTCGAAGTAAATCCCTTTCCGAACCCCATGACTGCCAAGGTATTGCCTGACCCGCTGCACATGCTAGTGTCAAACTCGGTTCCACCTCACCGCGACGAACAACTCACCTTTGCATTCAAGATCGCGTCCTTGCCTCCCAACACAACAAGCATTTTCTTAGGGTCGCGGGCATTCGGAATCTCTTCGAACCATAGAGAATTTGATGACCAGTCAAAATGACGTTGAATCGTGTTCGCAATGCCTAGCTCAGTCCCTACGAAGTACCTCATCAACAGTTCCAGACCCTGGAAGAAGGGTTAAACAACTCGTGGCACAAGCGTGTTGATGATCGTACCGTAGAACACCGGCTGTACAAGAAATTGTAGCACATGTCTGTGAAAAATGAGCTCCGCATCACGCTACGTACATCAACATTGGCCGACTCACCACCTTCCCAGCAACAGAATGTGACGGGGTCAACGAAGCACGAACGTACAACCATTTCTGGGTGAGCCTTGAGGAACCATGCATGGAGAAACGAGCCACTTGTAGGCGTATCAATTCAGTATGTTACAGGATCGACATAGCGAACACCTACTTCGAATGGCTCAGCATAACAATACCTTTCGATGGTCTTTTCTTAGGCGAGGGACGACGGTCTCCTGATGAGGACACCCAACCCAACTCTCTCAGAAGACCGGATAAACGAACGGTCAGCTCATGTTTATCCATTGGCTTCAAAAACTTGGAATGGAAGATATCTTGACTGATGTTAGGTTGTATGGGTATGACGATGGGCCGGTCAAAAAAGTTCCGGAAAAGATCGTAGATGAGCGATTTGTATTGCATTAGGCCAATACCAAGTCCATGAAAGAGTACGATGGGGCGGCATCCACGAACAGGGTCCCAGGATTCGGGTATACGAATGCAATACCTGAACAGGAGCCCGATGGTTAGACTTTCAGCGTTAGTCGACGTGAAACTCACTCTAGACCCTCATAGCAGCCAAATTGTACACTGTGTATTCGTTCCAACCATCTTCTGAGCATCCAGTTCGTTGCGAACACCACCGCATACCAGACGAAAGGTCTCGAAGAGACGTTGAGCTTATCAATCGTTAGCAAGATGGGTGATGCACCGGAACTAGGACCATCTGGAATGGTCATGCCCGCACGATTTTCAATTTTCCTGATGGCATTGTCGAGAACATCCCGATGGTGATCGGACAGGGAGTGGGTAGCAGGGAGCGGGCTGTTGTAAAACGCCCAGTAAAGGTATGCATAGAAATCTTGCCTCATGATCGACGACCATGTAGCCCTGCGAAACCTTGACGGGAAATGGTCAGTCGACAAGGAGGATAGTCGAGTGAGGGAGTACCATGCTCTCATGCATTCGCGAAATTCTATGGCGCGAGGGTCGTCAGGCTGGAGCTGAACAAGGTGCTCGGCCGGACTGCCTGGACGTTCGACATCAAGGGACTCCACGTCGACGGTGAGATCGGCGAGTCCAGTTTTCAGGACACGTTCAAAACCGGCCTGAAGCTTGGCCATGTTGCCTGGGCCCCTGCGAGGAAGTGCAGAAACAGAACGAACGAGATTATGGTGATAAACAC
>JBBPLB010000003.1:109095-119683 GCA_038089595.1 Bothia castanella
TAAAAAAAACCTGAGAAGAATCGGTGAAAGGGATAGTAGCAGATGGAAAAGGACGTACCTCGCAGAGGGCCACTGCGAAGCAGAGTCTTGCATTCCAGCCGTAATAGGATAATTTAGCATTATATAGGGTGTATATAACGAAGGACCACGAGGAGGGAACGACAAGCCAGATTGGGAGTACGACGCCGAGAAGGGCGAGGTAGTAAGATAATGTCCTTGGAGGGGGAACGAAGGGTATCTCTGGCAGATTGAGTTGTGTTGTCATAAGGGGGTATCTTGAGTGACGAGGACGAGGAGAAGAAGAGAACAACTGATCTGATGTTGGCCACGTGGTCACATACCCATCCCCGTTCCGTTTCTTCCCTCGACTTTTTCTTCTCGACCACAGTCATGTTCCGCAACGCCCTCGCGTCAGCGACGCGTCCTGTTCTCCAGCAGTCCGTACGTGGGTCCTGATTGTACCCAAAACCGTCCACTAACACCGCGCTAAGAGAGCTGCGACCACCCTTTCCGCCGGTTTTCCAAGGGTGACGCAACGAGTAAGTGTCACACTCATCTGTGCCTCACATATGACCTCACATCTCCTAGTCCCCAACGAAGTACGGTGGTGTATACACAGTAAGCGTCCAGCACTCTCGTCGCCACACCTCCTTCACTTCTCGCATCAGGTCACACTCATTCCCGGCGATGGTATTGGCGCCGAAATCACCGACTCCGTCAAGGAGATTTTTGACTATGTCAACGCACCCATCGAGTGGGAACAGTATAATGTCTCTGGAATGTCCTCTGCAGGCGAGGACCTCTTCAAGCAAGCCATGGAGAGCTTGAAGCGCAACCGCGTCGGCTTGAAGGGTATGCATCTCCACACACGTTTTCCCCAGCAACGCTGACCGATACACCGATAAGGCATTCTCTTCACCCCCATCTCACAGTCTGGCCACATTTCATGGAACGTCGCCATGCGTCAACAGCTCGACATTTATGCCTCTGTTGTGCTCTGCAAGTCCTTGCCCGGATTCCCTACTCGTCACTCCAACGTCGATTTTGCCATCATACGTGAAAACACCGAGGGTGAATACTCAGGGTTGGAGCATCAGAGTTACCCCGGTGTCGTCGAAAGCTTGAAAGTTATGACGAAGGCCAAAGCAGAACGTATCTCCCGCTTCGCCTTCGACTTTGCCCTCAAGAACGACCGCAAGGTATGCATTCATCACTTACCGTGCCATTCTCGACAATAACCTGTCATGATTCACAGAAAGTCACCTGCATTCACAAGGCCAATATCATGAAGTTGGGTGATGGGCTCTTCCTGAACACCTTCCGTAAAGTGGCCGAAGAATACAAATCTACAGGTATCGAGGCAAACGACATGATCATTGACAACACGTGTGTCACCATTCCAGGATATCATGTGAGGCGTAGCACTTAATTTTCCTTTAGTTCCATGCAGCTCGTTGCCAAGCCCAGCCAATTCGACGTCATGGTGATGCCCAACTTGTATGGCGCAATCATCTCCAACATCGGAGCGGCACTTGTCGGTGGTCCCGGTATCGTGCCCGGCTGTAACGTTGGATCGGTATGCAAATGTCTCGTCCGCTGGAGGATCATCGCTCAACGTGTACCCAGGATTACGCTCTTTTTGAGCCTGGGTGCAGACACGTAGCTTCTGATATCATGGGAACGAACCGTGCAAACCCAGCAGCTATGATTCTCAGTGCTACCATGATGCTTCGACATCTCGGGTAAGCGTAAACTGGTTCATCTTTCGGATGTCTGATGAACTGTGCCACAGCCTCGATTCCATTGCTAACAGCATTGCGGGTGCGACGTTCGATGTCATCAACGCAAGTGAAGTTCGCACTGCGGACATGGGTGGTGAGTGAATCGTGGGTTTTGGGTTTTGGGATAACGCTGCTCAACACTCCTCTAGGCGCTGCAACAACTTCGGAGTTCACCGCGGCTGTCATTAAAAAGCTATAATGGATCGAGTCCCATTCCTTCCAAGCGATAGTATAGATAGATAAGTTGGTGCTTCAACTGTTACATAGATGTAGATACAGGGTATTACTACACTCAAACCAGTACCTTCATTTAGCATCCATCGAATCCATACGACTCAAAGATACTTGCTAAGTTCCTCTTCGTCGAGCTCGAAATCCGCATCGAGGACAGCGTCGTATTCTTCCGGAGAGGATGTTCGTACTTTCTTCGGCGAGCGTTCTGACCGTTCCGGAAGGGACTCTTGGTTGTCATGCAAAACATCTGAAGCGTGTCTCTCCGACGCTTCTCCTCCTTCCTTCTTCCTCAGAGACAATATGCGCTCACAACGAACCTCACCTCTCTTTCCCCACCCGTCCACTGTCGGCCTAAAATCGGCATAAAGTGAAAACCCGACCTTGTTAAGCTCTTGGGGCGGATAACTTTCTGCCAAAAGGCGCAGCGCACCGACTATATGCGGCGTGGTCTGTCGAAAGGCGCGGGAGATGTACGAGAACGCGGCGCTCGGAGTCGCAGGCGAACCGTTGACGAGCGCTCTCCACTTGGACAACTGGGTCTGGTAAAGTGGTCTGTCGGGGATCCAGTCAGTGAGTTTACGTGAAGAATGGTCCACAAGGGTGTACGTACATCCTGTATAGATGTCGTAGTGAGATAGGCGGAGAATGCTCGTTGAAGGAGGGTGCCACGAACTCACCGTCTGCCCATCAGGTCCACGTATGGTTGTTGTCCACCCGAAATGGGTTCGATCTCTTTCTTCCTGCCTCGGTCTATGATCCCGAGAGAAAGGCCTTTAGCGACTGCGTTCATCTCCGTGTACACTGATCCTGAAGTGACGAAAGATACGCCTGGTGGTGATCAACTGTGAACAAGGTGACCTACCAATACTCAGAGCTTCCTCCCTCTCAAAACCGAGACGCTCCGCGATGATTGTTGCCCATGCAGTCAAGAGCGGTGCGCGGTTGACCACCGTATTCTTCACTTTTAGGACCTGATCACGAGCGTCAGTTCTCACGAAACCCAGGAAAACGAAGATGCCAAACCTGCTCGTCCAAGACCTCGCTGAAATCCATACTTCCATACGCCGACCCTTCGTCCGCCGGCGCCTCGGGCAGGAATTCGTTCAAGTCATCGCGTTTGCGTTTCTTCTTTGGCGTGATCTATGCGAGCCAAGTTCCTTGGACGAGTCGTTGGGCACGAGAAAGTGTGGCGCACCAATGTTTCCACGGCGCTAGGGGGCGTGCTGCTCGATGGACCTGCTACGGGCACTTGGATATCACCCTCTGGCTCGGATGTTCGGGTGGGCCTAGGTCTAGTGTATCCTGCCTTTCGAATAGCGGCGAGGACAAGTCTGCGAAGGTCTTTGTCCTTGACGCCGAGCACTTGCAACTTGGCATCATCGAGTTGAGCTAGAAGAGACGGCGTGTTGTATCCTTTGAACCTGGGCTAGGTTGAGGAGGACACACGGGTCAAGGCTGTGGCGAGACAGACACTTTACTGGCAACGGCCATCGCCTTTGGAACGGGGACATTATTGCTCGTCAGAAGCTTAAGAAAGTCAGGCAATGCGAGTTTCTTGTCCATGCTGGCTCAAGAGAAATTCCGAATCAGATGACTCATCTACATCACAATCCACAGAAATAATATTAGCCTGTCTGTGCATTGGTATAGTGATAGTGCTTTCTACTCCTCCCTCGCCTATATATCTTACATGACAGGCAACAAACCTCACTTGTCCAGGCACGTAGTCTCCACGATGATGCTCGTGACGCGATAGGCGTCTGTCCACAAAGAGTAAGAAACACAAGCCATGGGGAAACCGGGATGGACACACCAATGTTAGAAGCAGGACGACGGTCTTCCAGGTAACCGTAGCCCTGGGTGGCCACGTGCCTCGGGATACGGATGGATGCACCACGGTTGGCAACACCGGAACTGAAAGCACCAATGTGACCAGTCTCGTGACGACCGGTGAGACGAAGTTCGTTGTCTTCACCGTAGACGGCAATGTGCTCATCGTGACGCTTCGAAAGCTTTTCGATCGCCTCGTCAATGTGCTTCCTTCCTCCTGGCTCACGCATCGCAAGCGTACTGTAGTTGGTGTGGCAGCCAGCACCGTTCCAATCACCTTGAAGAGGCTTGGGGTGGAAAGAGACCTTGACGCCCCACTGCTCGGCGATACGAACCAAGAGGTAACGTGCCATCCAGAGATGGTCACCCATGGAAATGCCTTCACAGGGACCAACCTGGAACTCCCACTGAGCGGGCATAACCTCTGCGTTGATACCACTGATGTTCACGCCAGCGTAGAGACAAGCACGGTAGTGAGCCTCGATGAGATCGCGAGCAAAGACCTTTCCAGTGCCTAAGAAAACGATGAGAAGGGAGGGGTCAAAAGAGTGCGGAAGACGAAATACCTGCACCACAGTAATAGGGGCCTTGGGGACCAGGGAAGCCACCCTTTGGCCAGCCGAAAGGAGTGGTACCATCGGCGTCGAAGAGGGTGTACTCCTGCTCGAGACCGAACCAAGGTTTGAAATCCTTGGCGAGCTCCATGACCTTGGCGGCATGGTGACGGTAGTTTGTCCTGTTAGGAGTACCGTCATTGTTGTAGGTCTCTGCGAGGACGAGGATGTTGTCACCACCGCGGAAGGGGTCCTTGAATATCGCAGCGGGACGGAGGTAGACATCGGAGTCGTTTCCAGGTGCCTGATTGGTAGAGGAGCCATCGAAGTCCCAGATGCGGAGTTGGCCGATGTCAGTAACCTTTTTGGTGACGGTCTGTGGGAGATGTCAACGAAGAAAAGGTGCAAGAAAGGAAAGAACAGACAGTGGTCTTGGAGCGGAGACCGCCATCACCATCGATCCAGACATCTAAGGAGATCTGAGCGGGATAGAGGCGATAGTTGGGGAAGGGACATACATTCGGCCTGGATCTTGTCACCCTGTGAAAGGGCGAGGTAGGGGGCAAGGAGATCGTTGCGGTAAGTGTGCGGAGAGGAAGACATCTGGGAGAAGAGCACGAGAGGCAGTGAGGTCGAGCTCGCTCTTTAAATCGGGTCGGGCGATGAGGTCTGTTGATATTTGTTTACGATGATTGCACGCGTTCTGATTGGTCGATAAGACGCGACCCCGGATCATTCCCTTTTTCGGCCGACCAAATGATACCAATGGAAAAATTAATTTAAATAAATGGGTCTATTTCCCCGCTTTCGACTTTCGCACTGCTCGCCGTCGCCGTCCCCCAGCCTTGCTCGCAGGCGCAGGTCTCCCCGCCCTCACAGTATTGCTTCCATCGGACTCACTCCCCTCTTCGCTCTCCTCTTCCACTCCCTCTCTCGACTGCCTTCTTCGCACGAGTCCACCCACCAAGGACACGAACCACGTCTTCGAAATTGCAGGCGGTGTGACCGAGGAATCGTCAAGCAAATGTAGTTCAGGCCCATCGCACTGTCAACGATTAATTAATCAATCTCTCTCCTTGTAGCATCGGCCGACTCACGATGTAAACCTCGTTGCCATCGACAACCATGTCAATCATTTTTCCGGGTACAATATTGCCCTCTTCGTTAACCCGTGGTCCACCACCGAGGTTAACCTTGACCTGTCATGACAGCAAGCGCTCCTCTCACTAGGGTCACACAGCCTTGGGAACAACGCACCTTCCGTCGCCCTTCCAATGGCATCATCTTTGGTCCCCATGCTGCCATCCTTGCGTCATGTATCGTCTGGCGTACCTTTTCGAGATCCCGTGTGTAGTTCATCTTTTGAACGAGATATTGCAGTCCGCTTGTCAAAATAACCAAGAACATCAACACCGCCTGCAACTCTGCTGTCTAGCTAACCATTCATCACAACACAATCGCTGTACTTACCGAAAGCCCCGGTCGGTACCTCGAGTAATAGTATCCAGTACCCCTCCATTTTGGGACGCCGTTCTTGTAGAAAAAGTCGTACCTTGTACCCAATATTAATTGTGCCTTCAAGCACAGGGGACGACACGAACCGTTTGCGACCTTCGGGACTTCTCAGTATATTGGCAATTACACCCAGTCTTGCAAACCGTTCCTGGATACCCTTGACACCCGGATTCTTATCAGGGCTGCGAAATGATTAGTCATTTCCGTAGAATCCCCTCAGCGGAAAGATCTGACTGGAGCTGCATGCTTTTCTTCCGGTATGCTTTGTTGATCTCCGCAAGGGTGGCCAATGGAGCGACGTCTAGCCAGGAGTAAAATGTCGTTCCCTTGCCTGAATACCCAGCAACATTTTCAGCGGCGCCAAGGCAGGTGTCTGACATCATGAAGACCAACCTTCGGCCGCTTCCAGGGCGCTGACAATGTCAAAAATTTCATGGTCTTCCTGAATTGGTTGTCGGAATATAACTCTTTGTCAAGTGCCTTCCCAGCTCACTTACTTTCGTCCATCTGTTGTAGCCCACTCTAGTTAGCCGTCCATAAGTTTGAAATCCAATCAGGACACAACTCACGCAAACGCCACTGTCGCCAGCGCCGCCAACAAAGCACAGAAGAGCAACAGTTTCATCTTGTCTTCCTGTGAGTTAACAAAGCCGTCCTGCAGGAAGCCACGGTTTTTCGTAGTGGTGCACAAGAAAACTAAAGCCCAGCCCAGGATGTTGCCGGTGACACGCGAAGGACAAAGATCACGTGACACGATAGACTTGAACATGAGCCACGTACATTTTTGTACTCTTTCATCATGGCACCGCGTAAGAAATGCCTCATATGTGGGTCCCGGCAATGGCGGAAGAATGCTGTAGGTCTGGTTGCCTGCGGTGAAGGCCATGTTCTCCAGGTGAGCATTCTCAGCGGGGCTGGATTAGTGTGACATATCACCTCGCCTCTCCAATTCGTGTATGATAGCATTACATCAACGAGTCCGAAGAAGCAGACGGTGTGGGCACCCATATGATGAGGAAACGCACTCTCAAGTCTAATCGAAAGAAAAAAGAAAATACGGGTAGGGCAGACCCGAATCGTACGTGATCCTTGACCCACTCATGATGCCTGCTGACTACGGGGATCCAGTCTATCATGGCGACAGGGCTCGTTATCATTACTATCAGTGTCTCCAATTGCTATTTCGGAAACAAATGGCGGCATTAATAGCCCTCTGGAACCTTCCTCCCGAATTCGAGGTGTGTTTGTTCCTGGGACCTGTCGACCGCCTAAGCATATTCATCGTGTCAGACGATTTGCAGGGACTTGTGGGTATTCCATCTTAACCTCATTCCGAGTCCACCACCCGCAGAGCCCTTTCATTACACTCGAGAGCAGGAAGGGTATCAACGTGATCCCGAGGAGAGTGGAAAGGGGGACCTTAATCGGTCAAGATTTGAGAATGGTGGGGATATCCACTCTCCAGAAAGCGCAGCTCCGGTGTCTGACGGAAGGTCCTCGTCGGAGGATGAAATGCTTGCCCCCGAAATTGCGGTACTCTTGGAAGAGAATTCCGAAGATAGTTCATCAGACGACAGATCTTCCGGTGACGAACATCGTGCTAGGAACAACACGCACACTTCATCCAAAGATCCTTTCGTCAGCCACGCAGATCGGCCTGAGAACACGATCGCATTGCTTGTTCTTGCGTGTTGGACCCTTCGGCTCCCTGTCATTTACATGGACTTCATCAAGTAAGCTATGTCGAGACCTCTCCGTAGGAGATGGTTCTGACACAACACCCAGTGCCATCGAATCTTACTCACTTCCGTATCTCGACCATGTTCGCTCCTTCCCATCATCCCTTACACGCCACCTCACAAAACATGCTGTTCAAGCATTGTCTCCTCATGTATGACGCCACGTTCATCAATTATGCTGACGCTAAAATGATGCAATATGCAGCATGCGCCAAAAACTTTGTCTTTGCATCGCCTAGCCTCTCGTCTTGCTAATCGGTTTTACGACAATTTTGACGTTATTATCCCAGAGCTCAATGCTGCTTCGATCCTTTGGCGTGTTGTGCAAGAATGCTTTTGTGGCACTCGTATGCTTAATCGCTATAAAAAAAGTCCCCCAGCGATTAAATCGATGTTTAGCATTGCTGTATGCCTTGACGAAGAGGATGGGAAATGTGCTTTCTCTAAGATTAACCCTCCTCTACGGTACACCTGCGCCTTCGCTACCTAGCACCAGAAGAGACGCGGACCCCCAGAAGCATGACAATGCACCACCTGAAATTTCTCTCGTTGCTACTGCCATTGTGGTGCTCAAACTCGTGTACGGCTTGGATGGGAAACAAAGGCAGGGACCTTTACGTGCAAGTGATCACCTCACAAACAGACGTTGTTCTAGGCTCCCGAAAAGCTCAGATGATGCAGCGTGTGCATTTCCTGCCCTGAATGAATTCCTGGCGGCCATCAAGGAGGCAGATCACGTGGAAAGTCGTGTCAACAGCCATCAGTTTGGCTCACGAGTACCTCTGTTTGTCGTGATGCGGCTGTGATTGTGTTGTGACATTAATCTCGGTACTGCAGGTCCGTGGGCGATCTAGATGACACGGCCTTGAATGAATATCTCGATTTCTGCCAAAAGGTGTTGGTAGATCCGGTAAGGGATGGTGAGTGGTTCTGTGGGGTCCCGGACGCACGTGGTACTGAAGGCACATGGGCGTACGAAAACAGAACACCGAGTCATTGACAACTATTTTCCATTGGCGAATAGGACGGCAGATCTGATGCGAGGGGAGCAGCCTCGTCTGGGAGGACGGGGACTCTCATCAACGAGGAAAAATGATGATGGGGATATCGGCATCCTTGAGCCGGGTGAAAAGTACACGATCTACGACGCTAAAGATGTGCTGGGAAATCCTTCGGGTGATCTAAAACAGATGGTCGCAAAGTCGGCGCGATGGGCGGGGGTAGACTATGATTTTGTGTGCGATGTGGTGGAGCGGTACGAGCGACGGCTGGTGCGGTGGTGGACCGAGGGGCGAAGAGGGGAGCGGAAGGAGGATGGAAATTAAAAGCGAGGGGTGTCTGGGGGTACAGATGTGCTGGTGGAGCGTGTCCAAAGTCATCCTGGAAAAAGGGATCTATGAAATCTCCATTGGAATGGCCACTTCACACGTCGGTGCGAGTGCCAGTGAAAAGGCGTTCCGAGCGCTCTGGAAGTTGACCTCGTTGTCGTCGTTGTCGTCGTCGTTGCCGGTTATTTCGGTAGAGTACTGCCGTACCACATTGGGCGTCACCATTACAGCGTTCGGACCTATGTCAGTCCCATTTGTAATGTTCTAAACACCATTCAGAAAGTCCACTTCGCTCCTTTCATCCCCACCACCACCCGATGCGCAGACTGGCCTCTGTCCTCGTCGCCTCCTCCAGGCGCAGCGACAAGTCGGATGCGCCCTCATCCACCTCCTCTGTTGACGACACCTCCCAGCCTCGTCTCGTTCAGAAGAAGTCTAGGGTCTTCCCTTCCCTCTCCAGAAAACATCCCACCACCACAGACCCGTCGTCCCTACCCCCCCTTGTCGCTAGCGACCTTGCAAACTCATCGTCCTCCTCATCCAGCGGTTCAACTACCCTTCGCACACCCGATGATGACGGCCTCCCACGCATACCAAGTAAGAGAGGCAATTGGAGGTCGTGGTTAGGGGGAAAGAACACTGCAGTCAGTGATCATCCCGAGGAACACCATGCACTACCTTGGCAATCATCCCAAAACGTTCTTCGCCCTCCAAAGCCCGGCTCCAACGAAACGGACGATGCATCCTCGCGGTCCGATGACCCCTACGGCAATTCCGACGACCCTCACACCCCACCGTACACCCCACAACAGATGGCCACCGCGCGCGCAAATACGCATACTATGATCATAAATAGTCTCGTGCACGAAGCCACCTCGCCTCCCCTGTTTCAGTTGTTAGACACCATCTCTTTTCCTCGCTCGGCCCATAATTCCCGACGTCTTCGCCGTCGTGAGACATTGGAGTCCGAAATGCACAAAAAGCTGCTTCTAGCCCGTCTGGACCACCTATCTCCATCCGCAGAACCATCAATTGCCCCGCTTGCATTGAAAACGATCCATCCGAAACCACAAACCCTTCCAAACTTCCAGGGCGATATTTTACCTCCAGTTGGTTCTGTGAGCTTCCACAGCGGAGGCCTCGAAAATTGGGTTTCGCGTCCTTGCTTTGAGGATAGGCTTCAGATTTGGACTCGCTCAGACTCTGGCGACATCATCTGCACTCGAATTCCGGGATCTAATTTTGGAGTGGCTGCGTTGGAGTTTTCAGAGTCAGTGGAACTGTTGGCCGGTACACTGCTGGAGGGTGGCGAGGACGTGGAGGCAGATACTACATTCAAAGCTGCCTTGGAGTTCACACTGCCACCTTTGGCTTTGAGTGGGTACATTCCTTTCATCATATTTCTGCATACTCAGATTTTCCACCCGTAGATCCTGATCCTCCTGCGGCTCAAACGAAAGAATTGGAGTTGAAGCCGCTCCAACCCCCATCTGGCCTGTTGCAATCCGAAGATTCACCCGCCAAACTGTCACCTTCCACTCAACTTAACAGCGTCCCGAAAGCTTTGCCCAAGCATACGTCGCCCGCACGACAACCTAACGGACCGG
>JBBPLB010000004.1:4734-17745 GCA_038089595.1 Bothia castanella
GGGGGGAGAGATGAGTGAACATTAGGGTAAAGGGAGAGGACACTGACGACTCTGACGGTCTCCATGTCACCGTAGGCGAGGGTGAGGAGACGTTGTCTGGCGAGAGCCATGTGGGACTGCTTTTCGCGATAGTCGCTGTCCTTGTCGCTCTTCTTGTTCTTGAACTTGTTCCAGAACGACTGGGATGGCAAACTGGCACTGGTAGAACTGTGGAAATGGGCATGAGGTGTGGAGGGGAGTTGCGGGGAGTACTTACGCGGGGGAGAGAAGCATGTCGAGGGGAGCGCGATGGGGGACGATGGAGAGGCTGATTTTTGATAGCGCGCAAGCGGAAGAACACGAGGCAGTCGGACCATTCTCGAACCGTCCACGCCCATTCCTGTGTCCATGCCCCGTCCCATCCCCATCATACACACCGTCGTCAGCGCCGTCCACGACGACGAGCTCGACTCCAATCCCTAGCTGTCACGTGGCACTCGCCAGCCTCAAAAACCCGCCCGCTGCGTCCACCCGCCATGATGTACTTGTCTCGTCGTTTCATACAACAGCGGCGGTCCTTCGTCTCCACCGTCCTCCTCTCCCGCACCTGGGACAGCCAGACCGTCGTGGAGCTCCGCAAGGAGGCAAAGGCGCGGGGACTGTCTACGTACGTGCGCCGTTCTCTTTCGCACGAACGCATCTCTCTGCCTTCTTCTCTTTTTTTGGCACACCGTACTGACCCATGTCCATAGCAAAGGGAACAAGGCCACACTGATCGCTCGCATCCAAGATCATGAGCACATCTCAGTAAATTCCACCCACACACCCGGCGTATCTCGGAGCGCTTCCACCACCGTCGTTCCTCCAGCGACCCCTAAAAAGACTTCCCAGGCCGCCTCTCCTGGCGTCCCGCTACCCGCGCATCCTGACAGCGCACCCACAAATTCCAGCTTCCTGGCCATTAAATTGCCCAATCTTTCCCATCCCCCTCCCAACACGCCCGTGCAAATCGTGGGTTTGACTCGTTTCATTTTCAACTCTATTGCATCGTTAATCTGTCTCTCCACAGCCCTATGTGCCCGACTTTTGGGATTCCGCCCGACCAAAAGCCGCCCCCGCCTCCATAGAACCAGAGCTTCCCAAGGTGCATGTCGTCAGCGGGTCAGCCACTCATTACGACGGAGGACCGACGCATAATCTCGAAAAACTTGAAGAAGGCGATGCACCACCCAAGACCGTTCGAGTAGACAACCCTCCAGCCAGTAAAGAGTTCGGGTTTTGGGCAGACTTTTGGGAGAGCCTGGGCCTCCCGAGATCATTTAGCGCCTGTCGCACGTTATCCGAATCAAGAAATTTAGCTGCGCGGGTAGAAAAGAATGTATTCCAGACCTCCTCAAGACCGTTGACCGATGAGGAGAGGAAAGGGTTGTACGTCCTCCTTGGCATCCTTGGGGGATCATGGTTGGTTGGGGCGCTCGTGAATCGGTCAGCAGTTGTTGCAGAGGAGGTTGACACAAAGAACCAGCACTAGAACATTCGCTCGGTTTGTAGACTCGCGGACAGACAACAAGACCTATTGACTAGTCATCAATGCATCACCCCCAGGCGGACGTAGAACTCTGTGGTCGTGCCTGGTGTGTCATTGGCTCACCCATCCGCTGCTTGTCAATTCGATCCGAACGATCATCAGCGCTTTGGTTATTGTTCTCCTGGACACAGCCCATTTGGCGGCGAGGTCCGTTTCATGTCTTGTCATTTGCAAATGGTCAAAGGCTAGCAATGTTCTTGACCTCGATAGCATTCGGCAACATCAAATTTCCGTTGAGAATGAATTGTGGCCGCTGGGCTTCATACCGCCCATAACCTAACTTATCTTACAGTCTCATCGGTTGGTGACGTTGATCCTGGCGGCGCTGTCGTCTCGTCTCCCACAAGATTCTGTCAAGATCCTCGGATTTCCAGGCCTTCCACTCTGTTCCCCATCTTCCTCACAATTACCGCACTGTCATCGTGAAATAGCAAACTACCTTTTCTGGCTCGCACATGCGCATCCGAGTTCCGTTGCTGCGGGACTCATCATGATCATCGGCCTCCTGTGTCGTAAAGACAGCCGTGCAACCTCATCATAAGCATAATTCAGGATTCGTTTCAAGGAACATAAATACGTCATGTTACCAAGTATGCGCACATCATGTGGTGATAGTTACAGTGGGTAGTGTGTTTGATGGGGCGGCAGAACTGGCAGCACCACCGTTCTTTCCTCGGCCCCATCTCACGGATATTCTTTCCCCGTCTATGTCAAGACCATGTGCCCAAGCTTCTGCGGCCCGCTCTGCAGATGCTCGGTCCTTGAAGTTGACAAAGGCACATCTTTGCAGGGATCAGCTGATGGCGCGGGATTAAAGTGTAGATACACACCTCGACTTTGCTATGTGAACTACTGACTTGAGCTGCGATGAAGGGACGTGAAGTAGCGAGTTCACGACATGTGTCCGTATTTCCGCTTCTGTAGCGGAAGCAGGGAGCGATGATAGGAACAGCGACATCTGCGATCATGAGTATCTCGAGTGGCGGGTTCGAAGAAGAAACATACGATGGACTGGTCTTCTGGAGGTTCGAGCCCCTGCGCTATAGCATGGTTTGCCATGATTTTTCGTGCAACGGGGTCGTTCTGACCATGATACCGGTCTTTGATGCTCTGGTGCGCAAGTTCATTGTCTGCCGGTTTCTCGTGTCTGCACAGCAAGTCGGTCCTCCAAGATTTGTTCATACGCGACGGTACACACCTATACGGACATTCAGCCCCTCGTTTACATTCGCCCTTGACGAAGAATGAACAAATGTGCGGTCGGTTGCGCTTGTAGTAAGGATTCGTGCGAGCGAGTTCCTTGAGCATCTCCTTGCCTGCAGAGTTTGCCTTGCTGCCCAGCTGCATCATCGACGTAGTACCATCTTCCATCTACTCGCAGACACGCTGAGTCTCTGCTTGGATCGACACCACCAAGAGAGAGAGAGAGAGAGAGAAAACCGTACCTTGTTTTCCATGTTTTGCGCATAGTACTCACGGTTGATGTCGCTCGTTGGGGCCTCGCTCTGGATAGCCAACGCGGTATCACGGACTTGGGTCGGCAGACCATACTCGAGGTCCAACAGGCACGTCTGACAGACGTTCTTTACTTTGGCGCACGTTTGGCAGATGACGGTGGCTTTGTAACGAGCGCCTGAACCGGGGTTCCAACGGAAAACGGTGAATGGACGTGCGCAGGTGCCACACGAGCGACCGAACTCTTGCTTTGACTAGGAAAAAAATGAGCGTCGGGGTGGCATGTAGACAACAAACTGCTTACCATTCTGATGAAGGGATTGTCACCCAGACCTGTTGTGCGGTATCAGCCTGAACTCGGAGCATCTATGAAACTGGTGCAGCGCACATGTCTCGCAGAGGATTGGAAACTCGCTCTGCTCCCAGCCAGCCTTGTTGAGATCAGCCTTTGGCATTGTGATGGTACAGGACGAAGTTGGGATTTGTTCAAACATTTGGATATATGCTGACTAATTAGCCCCTGTGTGCTACGTGTATGTGATGATCAACGACAGACTAAAGGGTAACGTCGATGCGGTGACAATGACCTCCCCGCCTTCCTCCACCAGCTCCAACACCTTCTTCTCCAGGTTGGGCCGCGTTGCCTCCTCGAGCTGGGGAGGCGCCTGGAAGTATATCTGTCTCGTAGCGGTCGACAGAGAAGGCTTCTTGATTTGACTGCGTGGTGTCGTTAGCATGCGTGGAGGCAATGGACACGATGCGATCCTTACATTGTCTGCTTCTCAGTCAGCATCTCAATCAGCTGCTCAACCGTCCACTCCCGACTTATGGATATCTCCAATGCCTCCCCACCACAAACGGGACAGTGCTCACGTCTCTCGTGCTCAAACGTATACGAGTATACCCCCTCAGTACCAATCAGCATAAAGTAATTATTGAGGTATGCTGCGGAACTGGTTGCGATCTTGAATGCTTCGTTACAACACGATGCTAAAGTCATGTTAAACCACGGAGAAACAGTCCCAGTGAATGAGCGTGCCGGCAATGATGGCGTTTGTTGAAGCAATGGCAGGTATCACATTCTTGACAACGCCTTGAGTGAGTGACCATGTCACCCCTTCGATCTTGAATTCCTTGGCGCGTGCAGATGCGACAGTGTACAACCAGCTAATGTGTTCGGGATCATCAGTGTCTAGCTTCTTTTCTGATGATAGGTCAGACAAAGAAAAAATGTGATTGTCAAACGAACTTACCCCCGTGTACTCTTGGCCATTCGAGTACGGATGCCCATTCAATGCAATGTTCTGGAAGGCGTGGTGTATTCGCAATCGT
Organism: Bothia castanella; assembly: GCA_038089595.1. Taxonomy (NCBI): domain Eukaryota; kingdom Fungi; phylum Basidiomycota; class Agaricomycetes; order Boletales; family Boletaceae; genus Bothia; species Bothia castanella. The sequence continues at coordinate 9,089 of JBBPLB010000004.1, forward strand.
GCAGATAGGGAACGTAGTGGGCTTGTTCAACATGTCGAGGGAGCACTCGTAACAGGATGACACAGTGGGAAGAATGACGCGGGCTTGACCCTTGAAACCTGTGGTACGAGTTGGGAGCTTAGTATTTGAGAAGTCCATTGTAGCTGACCTTCTGTGCCACCGTCAATGAGAGGTTTCAGACTCTCTGGGTTTTCCGGATCAACCAGATTAACAAGCGTTGCATTGATCCATCGGCGCGCTTCCACAGAGTCGAGGCCGCAAATGATGAGATTGAATTGCATATAGTAGTCGTCATCTTTATCTTGTATCTTTCCAAAGTAGCTGCGTCGGACGTACAGCAGACAGCATCACCATGAGAGTCATGTACTCACGGAGTGACCTTCACACCTGGCACTCGCTTCATGACATACTCGGCCGCCACGATGGCTTTTGGTTTGCCGACATCAGCCTGTCTGTTCATCGTGATCAGCACACGGCATCGCGTTCAATGCCAGAGTATATGCGCACCTGAATAGAAACTGACGATTGAGGTTACTAATATCAATGGTGTCCATGTCGATGACATGAATGTCCTTGAACCCTGTCAGCGCAAGGTTGGCTAGAATCTCGCAGCCCAACCCGCCAGCACCGATGACCAGGATTTTGCACTTGTTCCTGAGAAAGTCTTTGACCTGAGAAAGGTAAGAATCAGTCAGTGGTTTGCGTCGACCACCATACCTCATCGCCAGCCAGGAAAGATGGATCTGTTCGTGGGCCAGGCCGGTCTAGGATTTGGTCAATGTGGAGGTAACGATCCTGCCAGTCGCTCGAGGTCGCTGATCCGTTGACATGAAGTGAGTTGGCTGCCATTAACGAGTTGAAGCAAAGTCTAGGGAATGTTCTAAACTGGCCGTTCTACGTGAGCTTGACGCGAGGCCCCTCGATCGAGTCGGGTGTATGGTTCGGTTATGTAAGCTAACCTTTACTCTCAAATACTATGGCTCAGCTGGGCCAAGTGTTGACTTTTAGCGGCCACCAGCACCTACGGCAGCGCCTGGTATTGTCGGTTCTCAGCGGAAAGCCAGTTCGAATAGATGGGATCAGGTCTGAGGACAAGAATCCGGGTCTGCAAGGTGAGCTCTGCAACCATAATTATCTCGTCCTCGCTAGACAGGGCTCTCCAGACTACGAAATAACCCTGCTGCATCTATTGGAGAAGGCGACCAATGGCACCGTCATCGAGATTTCCGTCACTGGTATGTTGCAAGTATATCCAAAATATATCTACTTGATCCATCGCGTCAGGTACTGTCGTTCTGTTCAAGCCAGGCATCATCTCTGGTGGACCGGTGACCCACGAATGCCCACTCTCGCGGGCAGTGGGCTATTTCCTTGAACCTCTGATTATGCTTGCACCCTTCTCGAAGAAGCCGTTTCAATTTACATTGCGAGGGATAACGACGGACGACATGGACCTTTCCGTGCGTTTTGCGTCAAGTAATTTGGTCGACGACGCTGAGGACTCCCAAGGTTGATCTCATCCGGACGGTGACCCTTCCCCACCTTCAGCTCTTCGGAATCTCTGAGGGTCTTGAACTAAGGGTGTGTACTGTTCGGTATCGATTCACCTCGCTAGCTGAACTAACGGCCGTCAGATCAAAAAACGTGGCGCTCCTCCAGAAGGCGGTGGAGAAGTCCAATTCTTATGTCCCGTTGTCAAGCAAGTAAAAACACTCAACTTTGTCGAACCAGGCAAAATCAAACGAATAAGAGGAATTGCGTAAGTAATATTTGAGATGTGCAAAGCCATCACTCCTCAGGGAATGCGTCCGCGTGTAGACATGCTGTGCGAGTCAGCCCTCAATTCTCTAATCGCATGATCGATTCCTGTCGCTCGGTCCTTAATCGATTCATACCCGACATTTATCTCTACTCTGACGTATACAAGGGCGACGAGAGTGGAAGGTGAGTCCCTAACGTCCCAACCTTCTCCTTGATTGATCGTTGCGTAGATCCCCAGGGTACGCTTTAACTCTGGTAGCAGAGTCGACAACGTCTGCCATGCACTGTGCTGAGGCTGTCGCAAAACCTGGTGGTACTCCAGAGGATGTAGCACTCTTAGCGAGCCGCGCCCTCTTGTCTGAAATACGGCGTGGGGGCTGTATTGATCGGAAACATCAAAGCCTCGTCCTTTTGATGATGGTGCTAGGGAGCGAAGACGTAGGGCGATGTCGGATGGGCGAGGCTTCTCCCAGGACGTCAGTACTCTGGCATGCAATGCGAGGGGTGCTTACACTATTAACTTCAGGATTCAGTTTCTCCGGGATGTCAAAACCTTCTTTGGAACATCATTCAAAATAGTATCTGCAAACCCGTCGGATCCATCATGCACGGAGTTGTTCTATTCATGTTATGGAATAGGCTATGTCAACGTCAATCGGACGCTTGCTTAAAATGTACATCAATACTACGGAGAAAGCACTTTACTCTCTGAACCTACTTCATAGCGTCTTGTCCCTCATCGATATATGATTGACACTCTGCCCAGATCTCCATCCTCTCTCCCGCCACCAATCACAGCAAGCCATTGCTGCAGTAATGGCCACCCTGCCTCAAACCTTGTTGACAATTCATCCGTGTGATGCTCGCCGTCGAGCAAAGAGGTCAGTTCAGGAGGTGGGGCAGGCACGTTGAGGAACTGCCCCGACCCTTGCGAGAACGATGTGTGTATCTGCGGGACCATCGGCGCTGATGGTGAACGTGAAAGCCTCGGACGCCCAGTGGATATGGGTCCGACTGAAGGTCCATGCCCCAACGAGCGACCATCTTTGCTCGACATTTCCGACTGCTGGTACACCAGTTGTCGACCACCCTCCGAGTTGACTCTGGGTCGTCCGACAGATCGTTCGCGCGTAGCGCTCGTCTCCTCTGGGGACGCTGAAGATGGCTGATTGCCAGTCGTGATGTTCGAGCCCGTTCTCTGGAGCGTTTTGAAACGTAGCTGTTCTAGCACTTTTTCTGCTGCGCTGGTCCTTCGAGGTGTGCTCTTGGTCAAGTCGGCTTCTCTAGTCGGCGAACTAAGCAGGGCTTCTGTGTTGACTGAAGCAGTGATCGAAGTATCCGGAAGCCGCCCTCTAAAACGGCCGTAAGATTCAGAGGAATCTACTGGAGGGGTCGTGCGCTGCGCTCCAAACTGGGCAGGAGTTGACGAAAAACTCTGTCGGCGTCTACGATTTGGCTGTGACGGGGACTCTGGGATCAAAATTGGGTAGCGGTGGACTCGGCGAAGAAAACCCTAGAGAAAGCATATCAAGATAGTGACAAGACACACTCCATGGGCCGTACCTTTATAACACCAAAGCTCGTGAATCTTCGAACGTCGATACCAAGTTCGTGAACCTCGTGACTTTCCATCCATTCAAATACAGTCCGTCCTGGTTTCAACCGGGAGTAGAGATGCAGCAGTTTGGGCCAATCGGGAATTGGCTTTCCTAATGTATGTTAAAACCATGCATATAAAGACAAGTTTGTGGAGTACCCGGTTTGGTCACGTAGGGACCACACTCTTCCTTGGCATGGGGTTCATCCGCAAGCCATTGGACATTCTTTCTCAGTGTATACATGTTTGAATATTGGAATATGTCAATTGTCATTATGACCTGGTAATAACTCACAACATAATTGAGTATACGGGTGATAGGCCAACGCAGAAGACTTGACGCTTACAGGAGGTGGGAGATAGCCTGACGCGTTAACTCGAGGTCGCAGTCTGCAAGCTGCGCAATGCGACTGACATGATTCACACCATTGATGTATTGGCAGACCTGTAGAGGCAACTATAAAATCGCTTGGAATCGAGTCATGACGAGTCTACCTTTCTCATCGTGAGATCCCAGTTATCCTCCATACGTTTCGACAGATTGATTAGTGCGAGAGGCACCTGCCAATCCTTTACTGAGGGTGGATTCGGGTAGAATGGGAGAATCTTCAACTCGATAGAGTTGAAATCGTCAATCGGGATGGAGGTCTCGGAATATGAATTCAAGTCCTCGTATAGTTGCTCGATGATGGTGTACATTGCCAATGATGTTTGGGGATTGGAAAGAAACATAGATTCTTCCTGCAAAGCAAAGCTGTGAACATGTGTGGTTGGGAAAGACTCAGAAGGACGAACCTCACAAGCCGTTAGGACCCTGCTGACTTTCCGGACGATAGGTTCATAGCAGCTGAGATTCGCTGAACGTTCGAAAACAAAACAAAGGTTGAACCTGAAGAAGTTGCGTTCATACTTTCCAGCGAGGGACACAGGAAGTCCAATGATGCGATAATTCCCCGTCGCGCATATGACGAGCCGACCGCAGAGAGGGTTCGGGGGAATAACATATTTCGATATGTCGCTAAAGTTAAAGAGGGTCCTGCTAGAAGATGAGGAGGAGCGGTGCTGGGGAGAAGGCAAGTGACGTAGAGGACTTGGACGCTGGCCGCCTGCTGAAACCAAGGAAGAACTAGATCGACGGGATAACTTTTGCTCTTCCCCCTCAGCCAAGGTCGCATTGGACGGTTTCGGCGATGAAGTCACGGACAAGCTGGTGGATGGTGCAGCTGGCGCTATGCGACCTTCGGGGACTTGGAAAACAATTTTTGGGCCAGTCCTGACATCGAATATGGCGTAGAACACAGAGTGTATCCTAGGCAGGAATGTTTCCCCCTCGGGTGGCATTTCAGGTTCAAGTGGTCGTCACTGTTAGCTCATACTCGCCAATCGCGATGAGGCCAAATATTAGTGGTTGTCTTCTACACGACATGAAACTGGGAGTGATTAACCATTCTATGGTCCATGTATACATGATATCGTGGTACGTGTCCGAACAAAACCGAGAAATATATATAAAGGTGTTTGATTACAATGAACCACCAGTGAGCGCAGAGGTTAGACTCTAAAAGGACATGAGAAAATCACATTATGCTCTCTCGAGGAACCCCTTACCTCGATGTCGGAGGCAGTCAAAGGGCACAGGAAACTGGCAGAGTTACTGATCGTCGGTGAGATTGTGATGAAAAGGATACGCAAACCCAGCTAGTGGACGAGAAAGTGATCAGGTCCCGCCAAATTCTAATGCATCTTAGAACTCGACTTGCCGTAATGTCATAGTCCACAGTGATGTCAGACACTGAACCACCCCCGATTCCACATTTTGTCTCCAAGTCTGCAATAATCGCGGCACTTGATGACATTGTGACCGTATACTCAATCGAGAAAGGGAAGGTGAAATTTGTGTTAGTATGTGAATGAAAGGTTACATCATTCATTTCTCCTCCTCCAATAAGTGTGTTGTTGATCGGGTAGTAAATCTAATGGAGTAGTTTAGTAAATCGAATGTAGACGTCCGAAGAAACGCATACATTCGCCTTTATCGAGGAAAATGACACGGAAAAATAGTTAGGATTGCTGACGCTGTCATTCCGGTGAGTACTTGGCGAAGCACCTGGAAGGTCATACGTACTAGATGGGAATCTCAAGGTTGATCTGAACACCGTTGCTCAGAACCTGGATCTATGCACGCAGGGAAGCTTTATTGATTGCCAATGTTGATGGTGAGATGCAATTACCTCACTTCCATTCGACGTAGCTTGTACGCTCCCAACTATAATATTGGGAGGACGAGTCCACTTTACCAGCCAGACTATGTTAATGATGTTGCATTCCATCGACATGGGTCCACCCACCAAGGCAAGGGGCAATAAAATGCCGGCAATGAGGAAGACGATGACCATAAGAGTGCAGCAACAGAACCGCCCAATGCACGCCCCTCGACCACCCTACCAGAAGATTAAACCCATTACGGCAGCGGATCTGCGAGACTCACCCTGGCCCAAAGCCCACCATGGTGTTCATGACGCCAGTGTCTCAAGTCCTGGGGTCGACTATAAAACAGCAGTCAGCATCCTGCTGCGACAATGATTCTGCACGAATGCCTCAATCGAGATACGCACTTCCCAGTACTGGCTCGCGCAAAGGCTCTTTGATCATAGGCGCTGTCTGATTTGTGGTGGCCAGGCGCAAATGCTGGTGCTCCAAGGTTCGTGGGTTGGCCGTAGTTGGCGTCTTCTCGCTGCCCTCCTGGCGCATAGGAATCATAGCCGCCCTGGTCATATGCTTGGTGAGGTTGTGCGTTGTTGTACGGGTTGAGGCCAGGCGTGTCAACGTAGGGCTGGTCATACCGTCCATACTGCTCGGAATAAGGGTCCCTGTATGCCATTGTAGCTGAGGGAGGGACGTAGCGAAGGGAATCTAGCAGCAGATGAATGCTGCGCAGAGTTGTGAATCCACCGTCCGCAGTGGCGCAGCCTTACATCACGGCAGCAGAGCCCCGCCCTCATTTGAGTCGCTCACACGCTCCTCAAACACTCTATTGTATGTGCAAATGTATCTATCGAAATAAAATATGTCGGCGTCATCACCCAAACCCGCTCGAGCTTTGCGGCACAAAAGGCATGCGGTTTCCCCCCGAAGCTTTGCCAACATTGCCAGCAGATGTCACTGCGGTCGATGTCACAGCCAGCGTGGGTCCGGAGAGCGCCCGACCGTGAGAAGAGCTGGGTATAAATCGATTGGTCTGCAAGCCTGAGGACGAGGCAAGTGTAGTGTTTTGCATCGGTACTCGTGATGAAGTCCGCAGGGCCGCAGAAAACGGTCGCTGAGGGGTCGGGGGTGGTCCCATGCTCTCGGAGATTTTTGGAATTCGTCCAAGGTTATGTGGCGTCCTGTGGTCGACATGCGAATATGCCTGGCCAGCCGATAGTTTGAGGCGCTTTCCCTGACTCGGTGGAGGAGGCGGGGCCATCATACCGTGATTCGTGTTGTGAGGTTGTCGTAAGGACATTGACTGTTGTTCGTCCGTAGGTTGAAGTGGGTTCGCTCGAAAGTTGTCCTCTCCATGGTACGCATATTGTCTAGAGAACGAATGAAAGATGAATGCACAAGAGAATGACGAGGGCATACTCTGCAAACCGGCTGCTACCAGGTTTGTCAACCGTGTTTGCAAATTCTTGCTCAGACGTTTCGTGTCGACTGAAACTGGGATGTTCCCCAGGCGGGAGAGTAAGACGCAATGGACCCACCGGTGTCGGAATAGATCTCGGGCTTGAGTTCGTCTTGGCACTGCTGTTTTGACTGGGCCAGCTTCTTGGCGTTGACCTGCACGGATAGTGGTGATAACTTACCCTCGTGTTTCCACCATGGGTCGCTTCCTATTGTGATTCAAATGCGTAGACGGCTCTCGGGCTTGGTTCGTAACAACCCCCCCGCCGCGGCACAGTTCAAGTTCTCTCCGTAGGGCCTCAACATCCCTGGAGGGCAATTTTTATTGTGAACGAGTCAATGAGAGAAAGTACCAACTTTCTCAGCGACCTGCGCTCGTTTCGTAGTCGATCACAAGTCGAAGAAAGCTGCAAGCACTGGTTGCGATAATGTCGTACGAGGGCAGCAAGCGCCTCCTGCTGAAACTGCATCCGGCAGGGAAATCACGCTCTGAGATCTAAAGTTACCTGGAGCGGCATACCTTTACAGCATTGGCCATGCCGTCGATTGCGTGAGGTAAGGAGCGAAACCAATCTGACATGGGTGGATCGATCTAGTAGAGTACGAGGGTTAGGCATGATAAGGACGGGAAAAGGAGCATACATTGCGCTGGAGTGGTATGAGTTGTATGTTCTGATCGCCGCATTTCGAGCAACTCTGATTCGGGTCTGGTCGGAGGACTCAGTACTCGATGTCTATGTGAGTGTTGGACTGACTGAGGTGAGAATTGCACAAGACATGGCCACATTCCGTGATCCAAAATGGCACGGGAGGAGGGCCTCTGTCTGGTGGTGAGAAGGGAAGATGACAGAGTGCACAGGCGACAAAGTCCCAGAAATCAAAGTCTGGATCCTGCCTGACTGTGGACTGTTCGTTGGTCGTTGGGCGAGACATGGTAGTACTACACCAACGTGGGTCTGCCATTAGGACGCGACGCTCAGACGTATCACGTGCCGTCGATGTCGAGAAGCGCTCGTCTGAATCTCAAGCTCGTTCATCGACCACATCGTCCTCGATGCCTGAGACTCGGGTGCATCCAGTGATGGAATCTCCTCAGAATCTATCCAGTATATCGCACCCGGGCAGACCGTCTTCCCAGGGGCCAGACGCAGTGGCGTCAGCCCATCTTGCTCGTCCGGGTCCTTCACAGAGACCTTCTCTCGACCCTCAGCACCAGCCGTTGCCCCCGTCTGCCTACCCTCGCCCACTTGTTTCAACCTTTGGCTGGGAAATAAAGTCCATCATCGCCAGCTCTCCCAATTTCCATCCCATCAAGCGCGTCCACTACACTTCACCGAATGCCAAAGTCGAGATCGTCATCCCTGAAGTCGAAAGGGACGGCAACCCTTTGATAATCACCGGTTTGAATAGACATCCAAGGTGGCCAAAGTCTTTGTTCAATCTCGACTGGCTAAAAAAGAATGGAGATCAAAGTGGGTCGTTTGTCTCCCCAACGCCTCTCTCTGACTCCAGCTCCCAAGATCCAACCGTCCGAAATGTACACAACTGGGCTGATTTCAAGATCACTATGGACGACTTCGTCAGAAAACTGCACGAAAGCCCGGCATATGCGAGTGCAGATGGTAAGCCTGAGCAT
>JBBPLB010000004.1:22211-105602 GCA_038089595.1 Bothia castanella
GTATCGCCGTTTTGGTCATGGTACTCATCTGCTTGTGATACACCAACTTCGTTTCCTCGTGCACGAACATTACTGATCGCGGGTGGTGCAGCACCAACAGTCGACACCATAGGAGACGCACGACCGTAGGGCTGGTTAGAATATGCTTCGTCATTTCCATAATCCACGCCAGGAATAGCATTCGCGTATGGGTGCTGCGGAACACCACTATGGTTCTGCGGTGGTGATATGGGAACGTTGACTTGAGCAGCCGCGGACAAGGGTGTAGCCTGGCCAGGCGTGGCGCCACCAGCGCCAGGCGTAAGCGCGTTTGGAACCCTGCGTTGCTTCGACCCATGGCGAACGAGTGCAGGGGAAGGAGGAATAACTTGTGGGTTGCCTTGGGACGCTCTTCTCCACTCGGCATCACGTTGTCTGTCTAAATCCCGTCTACGATCCTGAGGCTGAGCTGCTGGCACATTCTGGACTTGGGAAAGGACCGGTTGTTGACCCTACACGCCGTCAGTCGTCAGTTCATAGCCAACTGATCGTGTATAGAACACACCATTGAGGCTTCCCAGCCTTTACCACCTGGCCGTTTGATGAGTTGTGAAGGAACGGAGAGAGGTACTTGCAGGCATACCGTTCAACAAATTCCAATCGTAAACACCATCATCAACTTCGTTGTTGTTTTTCATGACCTTGGCGAACAACTCTCGCAAGAAATCGTAGTCGGGGGTCTCCTCGAAACCAAGTTTGCGGACATAATTCAAATAGATACCAAATTCCTCTGAGGGCTGGTCAGATACAAGTCGGTACTGCTAAGCTCACTGACTAACCTGGGTAGCCTTCGCAGAGCTCTCTAATTTGCGTTGTTTGCTTCTTTTCTCCGATCTTCTCGTACTTCTGCTTGTTTGTCGCAGCTTTGAGACCTTGCCAAGGCAAGCTGCCACGGAGAAAGTACATGAATACATGGCCAAGGGATTCTAGATCATCCCTTCGCGATTGCTCTGCCAAGCAAACGCCTCAGCAATGAAGCGACGCACTGTCCATGAATTGGTTTCGGCGTACCCCGACCTAAGTGCGTATTGATGCTCATGTAACGCGCAGTGCCGCTTAGGCTCTTCCGTTCACGGTAAGGAATGTGCTGTTTCGTCTTGGGGTCACGGTATTGCTTGGCCATGCCAAAATCAACAACATGGATGACTGCAATAAACCCTGTGAGGGTTAGGCGTTGCTAGGGTCAACAAGAAAACGGACCATTAGCAGCCTTGGTTCCGGGACGACCGATGAGGAAGTTGTCGGGTTTGATGTCACGGTAAATGAGGTTTTTCTCGTGGATGGTTTGTACTCGGGAGATCTAAGGGATGACGTTAAGGCATGGCTATTGTTTCGGCTGGCGTGGGTCGCACCATCTGCCTTGCGGCCATGCAGACGGTCTTGGAGGAGAACTTGCGCCCACACATGTCGAAGAGGTCTTCCAAGCTGGGACCGAGGAGGTCGATGACCAAGATGTTGTGTAGACCTTCTTGGCCAAAGTGGTAGATCTGAGGTATCCCGGCTAGAAATGACGTTGGGCGACGGGAGACGAGTGTGATGAAGAGACGCACGACAGCCGGCGAGGATGCGATACGAGCGACATTCGTCGCGCAGCTGGGGAGCTTCGGCCTTGCGAGGCTCCTGCGAGAAAAGATGAGCATGCTGTGCGGGCAGAGGGGAAGGAGGGGGGACGCACAAACTTGATGGCGACGGTGGTCGAGTTGAGGAGGTTTGTACCTGGTATGGAGGGTGAAAAGAGAAATATCTTGGAGAGTAAGGTAGGGAGTACCTTCGAAGATGACGCCGAACGAGCCTTCGCCGATTTTCTTGCCAACGCGGTAGTGAACGCCGACGACGTTGTTAGTGCCGGACGGGTGAGATGCCATTGTGTGCTGGTGACAGGAAAAAAGTGAGCGGAAGAGAGACTCGCGCTGGCGAGGCTGAATTGCCTGCGCGGTGAAGAAAGGAAATCACGCAGGCGGATGTTTCGGTCAAAACCGAAGCCATCAACATAACAAGTCTACGGCCAAAAACATCATGTCTCCGCAACATCCCCATCATCCCCCCCATCGGCCTCCCGCTAACACCTCAAAGTCCGTCCATCGTGGCCTCCGCAGCATCCACCAGTACAGCGTCTGCATTCCCGGAAACGTCGCAATGTTCCTCGTCCCTTGCCGGTCATCGCCACGGTAATACGAGAAGCAGCTTAGGAAAATCGTGTTTTCCATCCGTTTCCGGATCCACATGTTGTATCTCCTCGCCGCTTCATCCCTGACCTTCAGCGCCTTGATTTCGCCCGCAATGATGGGCTGGATCAGCTTTAGAATATAATCAATCTACACGTGCGTGCCGCGTGGCTCCCCATCAACACAATGCCTTTCTTCAAAGGTAGTCTACGCTCACCTGCAGCTCAATTGTGAAAATCAGAGAGGCGTGTCCTGAAGCAGAGTTTGGGCCTAGCTCCTCATCAGTGCCTCTCATGACACTTTTTGATACCGACCAGCTTACCCACAATCGTAAACGTATTGGGGAACCCTGGGAACACAGTCCCGTAGTATCCAGCTGCTCCACCTTCAGACTCGAAATACTTTTCGAGCGTAAGCCCGTTGAGCCCTCGGAACGACACATCCCTGCCCACCTGTTGGATCCCATTCACAGTGAGCAGCGGCAACTAGCTTGATAGTGAATGCTTGCCAAATAAAAACCCGTTCCAAAGATAATCACGTCCAGTGGTATCTTTTCTCCAGTGGACAGTACCACTCCGTCCTCCACTATTTCTTGCACCACATCCCATCTGAGCTGGACATTAGGCCTATGCAGAGCAGCGAGGTAACCAGGGTCCACGATAACCCTTTTACACCCCGGGGCTGTGAGATCCGTGAAGCACCCATTGAGATAGTAAATGTTACTCAGACATACGATAGCCGGGGATCATCCTATCAACGTACTCTGCTGGCGCGGTGCCTTTCAAGTACTTGATCATGAGCTTTTTTCTCGGTCAATAACGGAGTGGAGATCATGAATACGATAATTACCATCCGTAAAATCTTGCTAAATGGAAAATTATTCTTGTAAATGAACCAAGTGAGGTCAGACTGAGAGGTGTGGCCCGAATCAGTGGACATACTCCCAGTACTATACGCGGGGCGCACCCTAATCATGATCGATGCTCGATAGGCTCGCATGAGAAAAGGGATGCGGGCAAACGCCCACTTGATCCACTCGGGATATTTGTATTGCCCCTATCGTGATGGTCAAGCTCAGCACGCAGCAAACGCACACCAGAACCTACTCGTATCACAAACCATTGTGGAGATCGGCAAAAGTTTGTCACTTCCGTCGTTCGGTCTTCAGAGATGATAGGCAAGAATTGCGCCCTGTATGCCACGCCGTGGGTGCACGTCAGAAAAGGTCTCGGCCAGCAAGGTCAAGCGCCATACACGGAACAGCCATTGCCAATGACACCGATACGCTTGTTCTTCAGATCGATATCGTGCCTCCAGCGGAAAGAATGCCAAAGAGGACCTCGAAAGTTCTCAGTACCCGTCACATTCTTCGGGAATAAGGGTGACGTAAATGCTCCCACTGCTGAGATGACAATCTCAGCCTCGGCATGCGTAGTCTGCCCTGAGACCGTGTCTACAAGTGTCAACTTGTGCACATTCGCGTTCTCGTCCCATTCAACGAGGTTGACTTGTGTATTGAATATCGTGTGGGAAGAGATGTCGTGCTTGTGAAATACGTGCTCCCAATACCTTTGGATTTCAGGTTGGGAGATGTAATAATTTTCCCAATAGGGATTCAGTTCTGTGGAAAGTGAGTACCAGTGTCCAGGAACATCAGAACCGCATCCCTGGCTCGCGAGCTCCTGTCAGAAGCCGTTTCCTTAGATGATCCAGTTGATACGTACAGGATATGTGTTGTCCTGACGAGAGGTGGGGTTGTAGGAGCGGATTGGGTCATGAGTCAACACGTTTGCCAAAGTCACTTACACGCCAAGTTCCACCAACATTCGACCCCTTCTCGTATACCTACGGAGTATAATATGTAAGCCAACTCTTGGACATGTAATACAACAAATGCGGGGCTCCAAGTGCTTGCAGCCGGATGGACCTGACATACCACGAAATTGGTGAAACGTAGTCCGACTTTGAGGTTTATCGCCATCGTAATTCCGGCAACGCTACGTCATGGAGTGAGCCTGGCGCACCGTCATATCTTGATACAAGTCAACGAACCCAGCTCCCACCACGACAATCTGAGGAGATTCGCTCCCAAGTCGCGCGTCGCCTGTGGGAGCAGTCATGTTGACAGACGGTTACCGACTGAGACAACCCCGGGGGTAGTAGTTGCTGTATAAAAATGGCCCGTGGAACGTTAGCGCGAGATCTGACGTGTGTTGCACTCGCCATAAAGGAGGCACATATGTGGTGTCTAGTGCAAAAGTTTTCCCCAAGCAACTCTTCCAAGCAGATGATAGCGTAGTTTATCGTGAAGTCGGACCGAGGATGCCGTCATGAACCATGTTGCACAATTGTTATACATGACTATTATTCGGTCCATCCTTCAAACAAAAACAAGAAGTGTACGCTGTGTACATGTAGAGTAGGGGGTAACACTATGCGAGAGCTAGACGAGTTCACGAATATATAGTTTGGAGAGCGACAGTGGAGACGATGAGAATCCAACGCAACGATCCATTGGAGACAAAGTTTTGGACGTGGTCACACCAGTCGGCTCTACTACCAAAGCGCTTAGCGAAACTCGAAGCAGGAGCTCGAGCGTTCAGGGACGTGGCTCAATGATAACTGCTGATATCTGAGATGTACATGTGAATCGCTCAGCTGATGTCGTAGAAAAGAAAAGAGGCCACGCACGGTTCGGAATTCTGGTGAAAGTAGAAACCACTCATAGTAGCAGCCGGCGGTGGAGAACGAGGGCCAATAGAAGATCCACGTCCTCCTCGTCGGACGCTAGAATCTCTACGACGACGACCAATGGGAATTGATTCCAGCTTACCGGGAGAAGGCGAGGTCAGCAAATCACCCTCTCCGCACTCATCTGCACAGAGGGGAAATGGCTGAGTGACAGAGCGTATGTTGGCTCCTGGAGATTGAGGGTTGAAGTCCACACAAACATAGTAGAAACCTGTCAAAGACCATGTAGGTGCTTGGTGCATGCTATGGTGGCAGGCGGGCGACGTACCAGCAAAACTTGCACCATTGATGTCTTGTACTCTATGGTCAGGGACAAGGAATCTTTCCTTCCACCGCATGAACACAGCCCCCCGGTCACGATCAGGCATGGTCAGATGTGGTCTCCTAAGCTCGTTCTTGACGTGCCGGAAAGCCGGGAAACGTTGCCAATGCACCATATCCTCCTCTTCGTTTGCACCCCACTTTTGCGTCAGAAAGCCGTAACGGCTGCCGATGATTTCTGCGTCAAAGTAAGTCGTTAACTCGGGCCAATCGTCGGTGAGTCCGCGTATGCGGAGGTACCCGCATAGGAAAGAGGAAGTGAAATCGACGTCCTTGAGCCCGTGAGTGATGATTGGTAGATAAGACAAGTAGAACGTACGACAATGGTGACGTTAACATCGTAGCTGTTCCTCCCGCTCTTCTGTGTTCCCTGAAAGGTCGCACCAGGATACAAGCAATAGTGACGTTGGGCGCAGACACGCAGGCGGGTGATGTCGGTGGTTGGGTCGAGGATGGGGGTAGGTACGGACGACCTTTGAGGACGGCCACGAGAGGGGGTATCTTGGGAGGAGCGCTGCTGAGGAGGGGGTGATTTGGAGGAGGCTGCTGTGGAGAGTGAGTGCTGTGATGGTGTAAGGGATGGAGGGAGTGGTAATGGGACGTCCATGTCAATGTCATCGTCGAATACGGGGTCTGGTTGTGGGTAGATGGACAGGGATTTTACAGCAGGCATGACTGAAAAACGACACGAGCGATGCAGCCAGGTCTGTGCGCCAAGTGACATTCCCCGGTTCTATCAGTCACGTGGACCCCCTGTCACCGAACCATCCTCACCTCGCATCTTCTAATCCTCCCGTGAGCACATGGAGGCAGCAATACACACATGGCCGTCTTCGAAGACGTAGCACCAGCCGTCAAGTGCACTCTCTTGGATACTCCGACTGGACGTATAAATCAGCCCCCACCGAGTCTGCAATTCCACCAAACCACCGATCGTCATGCAAGGTAAGTGCTACTGTGCCACGTATCTTTGATGTAACGAAACATGTGTCTGTAGAGCAGTGTAGAGCGTCTCGCGTTCTCATGCCCTACCGTAGTTGGGCGATTCCTTATCCAAGCCCTAGCACTAGATCCATGTTCGAGAATACACACCGAGACTCTACGTCATTTTGCAAGGCAGTTGGCATCGAGCCAGGGACTCCGAAAAATAGGGAGTTCAAGGTCTGTATTATCTCTTCATCAACTCCATGCGATCTTGACGTGCTAGTAGACCACCCTCCAAACCCTTGGTCGTCAGTACTTGGATCCGGATAAGTACTTAGAAGAGCAAACACCAGACTCCTTGAATCGTCTAATTGCCAAAGTGCGTATGCATGCCAAGGATCACTCACGTATTAATTACTTGCTTCCACCCAGGCGCAAATCCTCCTTCCATGGTTGAGCGATTTTGAGGACGGTTGGCCAGCGCGTATCTACCTGAAGAGATATGTGGACTCGAGACGGCCTCACCTCAAGACTACTAGGTATGCTCGTTGGAAGCAAGCATGCATACTGAAGTCACGGCCTACCCGCAAATCGGTTTGTTCTTGCATATTCAAGGCATCTGGTTCTGGATAGGCAGTCTTCATAGGCCACAAGGAATCCCAAAGATACTGGTGACTTGTCGGTAAGTCCATCTTTCTTGCACATGATGGAATCTCTCAATCAGATATAGGGAGGTCAGGATCCTACTGTGAAGGAGTTTCTGGATTCCCTGACACTCAGCCTCGTGCACCATCTTGATGCCTTTGCTCAGTTGGGTATCAAAGATCAGAAAACCCTTCAGGCATTTTTATCCTGGCCACAGGAAATTCAGGCACAGTTTCTGAATGAAGGTCATGAGGTGCTGCAGCTCACATCCCTTGAAAAAAGGTCTTAATGGTGGGCTGTGGTCTTTTGACACAGAGGGTATTGCAAGGGTCTCTTGCGGACATGGTGAAGTCGGGATACTGTCAACCATAAACATCGTCATGAGCATAATGATCTCTTCTCTTAAATACGGTTTCTGATACTCGTCGATCATAGTTTGCTTACATTCACTGAAGTACCCGCTTGTAAAGAACATATGATTCATGCTTGCTGAATGCAATCACAACAAGATGATGATGATGGACTATTGCGTTGGAAAAAGCGGGTCTGGATGGTGAATGAATGAAAGGAAGAGGGACATTGTATGAGTGATACAAGAATATTGGATCACAGTCGTATGGAGCACATGTAAAGATGCATTATCGTAGTCAGAGCTCGTCGTCCTCTTCGGGCAGAGGGACAGCCTCAGCCTGAAATTTCAACTTAGCTACATATAGCCAACGGCAGAATGAACACGAGTTACCTTCTTTAATTCTTCTTCGTATTGTTTAATCAGATTGGCATCCAGAGCAACTTCAGCGGGAGCAAGAGCTGGTGCGGCAACAAATTCGAGTGTAGGATTCCTGTAGGACATGAATTAATTCTGATTAATGGAAATTATAATGATACGACGGCTTACCCGACCAACTTCCTTGCCAGCCACAGGAAAGGCTTCTCGAAGTTGTAGTTCGACTTCGCAGAAATCTCGAAGTACTGGAGGTTCTTTTTGCGATGGAAGGTGACAGCACCCGTCTTTACTTTGCGTTCCTATGTAGTTGCCCATGTTAGTTTGACCCTAGAAGAATAGTGGCGCCATCACTCACCTTGACATCGACCTTGTTCCCGCAAAGAACGATTGGAATGTTCTCGCAGACACGTTCAAGGTCACGGTGCCAGTTAGGCACATTCTTGTATGTGATTCTCGAGGTAACATCGAACATGATGATACCACATTGACCTTGTATGTAATAACCGTCCCGGAGACCACCGAACTTCTCTTGACCTGCAGTATCCCAGACGTTGAAGCAGATAGTGCCGAAGTTGGTCGAGAATGTCAAGGGATGAACTTCGACACCAAGGGTGGCTGAGAACAGCGTCAGAAAGATGAACATCAGAGGTGTGGCGATAGAAGCGCACCGATGTATTTTTTCTCGAATTCGCCGGTCAAGTGGCGCTATGTTGGTGTGAGGATCAGCACGCGATCTGGTTCAAAGGCTGCCATCGTGGCACGGCTTTACCTTGACAAAAGTGGTCTTTCCGGTACCACCGTCCCCGACTAAGGTATTTCGAGGCAGTGCATAGAGATAGTCGGAGGGCGTGCGATGTTGGAACGCGACGAGAAGAAAGAAAAAAAAAAAACAAGGCATCGATCAAGCACGGAGAAAATCAGTACTCAAATAAGCTATGACGTGGAAAGTGGGACTCGTACCAAGGACAAGTTTGAAGGTGGGGATCTCTGTGCTTGTCATTGCGTGCAATTAGAGTATTCTATGTGGGCAAGGGAGAGAGGCGAACGGAACGAGGTCAAGAGCAGGAAAGACGCTGCGATAAAGTTTTCTGTGCCACTGAGGGCTATTGCCAGATTTGGTCATGTCGCTTTAGAACTTTCGGGAGTGACTCGCTCCTGACTGAGACAGCGACGACCTCCCTCGATCCCCTCGAGTTTGTAAACTGTACCATGCATTTACATGGTTTTTTTTTTCCAGAGCTAGACCTGTGAATGAACCGACAGTCGGTAAATGTTCAAGACACCTCTGATCGGGGATTAAATCTCTGATAAGTTCACTGGCGGCCGTACACACATTACATTCCATGCCGCAGGGCGTGTTTCGGATGAAACTGCACCTTTAATCTGTCATGTTTCCGCTGGTGAGCTACTCGCCCAACTGTCATATATCACACGTGACTTTCAAGTCGTCGGCTGGTCGGCACGATCACTTGCGCCATCGAAATCCGAATCCACTGGCTGCTCGTTCAGAAATAGTTATGCTTGCACCCAGTGGGAAGACCGCACCGTGCTTTACTCATCAACTTTTGTTGGGACGCCGGTCAGGTTTATCCTCCGATTCTTCATTCCATCCACCACCGTCGTGTCCTCCCATCCTGGTCCTGTCTCCCACTCGACCATGTCTCCTGCCGGGCTCAAGGATACACCATCAAAGGCTGAACCGGGTGCATCCTGGAAGGAGAAAGAGCAGCATGTCGTACCAAAAAATCGCCTCGGGATCGTTTTCTTCGGTCTCATGTGTTCTACCTTTCTCGCCGCACTCGATCAGGTATCTCAACGTCAACCTTGCTTTTACCTCGCCTGACATGGTCGCAGACCATCGTAGCCACCGCTTTACCTACCATCGTAGCCGAACTAGGCGGAGGCAACAATTATAGTTGGGTTGGGAGGTAAAGTTGGCCCTTGTGTTGCAGACGTGCAACAAACATGCTCTTACCCATGTCTCAGCGCTTACATGCTAGCCTCGGCATCATTAGGACCGCTTTACGGAAAACTCTCTAACATTTTAGGTCTGTCTCCTATTCATTCTTGCCCATCTCACTCGACTCACTCATGGCATTCCTAGGTCGAAAGCCAATGTTGTATGGATGTATCGTCATATTTTTGGTTCGTGATATACCTGATGCAAGCAACCTAAGGTACAAACGTAACGCTGTATCCAGATCGGATCCGCATTGTGCGGTGCCGCCCAGAGCATGACATGGCTCATAGTTTGCCGTGCCGTGCAAGGAATAGGCGGCGGCGGAATCATCCAGTTGGTCCAAATTACTATATCAGACATCGTGTCCCTCCAGGAGTAGGTGCTTTCCTCCTTTTTACTTGATAACGTCTTGAGAATCCTTAGCCGAGGGAAATATGGAGGAGCCATTGGTGCCACTTGGGGTATTGCCAGGTAAGCGACATAATACGGCCGACCGAGCATTACTCATCTCCGTAGTGTCGTAGGACCACTCCTCGGCGGAGTAAGTTTGCTTCGGCCCAACCACCGTTTATAGCCTAACATTCATGTTCAGGTACTAACCGAGCATGTTTCATGGAGATGGTATGTCATCTGATTGATGGTGAAGCCGTCCCTGACTTTGACTCAAGGTGTTTCTGGATCAACCTGTCAGTGACTTTTCCCGAGCTGGGGGGCTTTATTTGACCTCTGCAACAGACCGACGGGTGGTGTAGCAGGAGCTCTCCTCTTCTTCTTCTTAAACCTCAACCCCCATCAAGGCAGATCATTCCGTGATCATGTCAAAGAATTTGATTTTGTCGGACTGGTAACTGCAGTCTCTGGTGTAGTCTGCCTTTTGATAGGGTTCAACTCGAGCGAAACCACTTGTACGCAAAGGCCGTCGCATACGGATCTGCCAAAAGACTAATTGTCATCTAGGGAAAAGTGCGGAAACCATCTCTCTTCTCGTTATCGGAGGCATTTTACTCGTGGCCTACGTAATCAATGAGATGTACACCAAACGGTCTGCAATAGTCCCGCCACGACTCTTCAAGGTTTGTATGCTACTTTCCCTTTCTGCATATCTTTGACTCTTCTGGTAGACACGTACGACTGGCTTGATTCTACTTTCTGTGTTTTTCCACGCCATCGTTTTCTTTACGGGTATGTTGATTGATTCTCGCTAGTCGTTGGCCCATTGTTTACCTATTTTAACAATAGGATCATAGTACGTCTCTCGTGTTGCGAGTCGACCTCCATGCTGAACATTCTTCAGCTATCTGCCTATGTATTATCAGGGTGTGTTTATTCCGCTTCTTTCCATGCCGACAGCTGACACTCTGCATAGTCCTCGGCGCATCTCCTACTACTTCTGGGGTCAAGTAAGTCGATTATCTGGGTAATATGTGGAATTTCTCACTTTTGTGACAACAGAATGCTCCCCTATTCCCTTGGAAGTGCCATGCAATCAGCACTTTCAGGTGTGCTTGTATCACGCACCGGGTCGTATCGCCCAATCATGTGGGGCGCTTGGGTTGTGATGACCATTGGATGGGGCCTCATGATCATGCTGGACAGTACATCTAGCATGTGGGTATAACTGCCTTTAGCTCGTGCCGCTATCTTTGATCCGTTTTTGCAGTGCTACGCAGGAAATATACCCTCTTATCGCAGCCCTCGGGATTGGGTGCTTATTCCAGGCATGTTCACCGTCTCCCACATCGTGGTGTTACTAAAACCATCATCAATAGACGCCTCTTATTGCAGTCCAAGCTGCTATGCCTATAAAAGACATGGCTACGAGCACAGGGGCGTTTGTCTTCCTCCGGTACGTAATCTTTGTGTCTCAGCGACCCTGGACTCATATATCCTGCAGTACTCTAGGTGGTACAATCGGTATCACAATTGGGGAAGCCATCATCTCGAGCACCCTCCAACAAAGACTCAAAGGCATCATGGGTCTTACCATCAACGCTTCTGCTGCCTCAATCAACGACAGCATCAGGCAAATTGCATCGATCACTGTAAGTTGTCTTCGTACGATGCAATTCTTACTGACTTCAGATTTCTCTGCGTCGTAGGATGCTACCTTGAGGGCCGAAGTAATGCATGCTTATGCTCGCTCTATCAGTACGATCTGGCTTGTAAACACACCACTGTCAGCTGTTGGTCTCGTCCTCATCGTCTTCATCCGTGCGTATTCATTACACCGGACGGTCATCCGCGAGGGCGCGAAAACCAGTGATCCTGAGAAGGGTGAAGGCTTGAAAAAAACCAGCGGTGAAGCAGGTTCCAACGAGGTTGAAGAAGAACCTACCAAAGACGATGCTACGGAACGAAGTCTCGGGGGAGAAACTGCGCGAGAGGAGATGGCGGCGTAAACACAACAGGGTTCCAGCTATTAGATTTGACCCAGCCTAGACTAGCTGTGGTTGATCGAGGCTTTACTTCTCAGCGCTCTTAACGGCAACTCATGTCAACACAAAAGCTTGACAATCAAGTTTCGAAACCACTGCTGTATGATGATGGATATGGGTTACACTCGGCGACCTAAGTGATGGAAGTGATTACAAACCCGATTTTTTTTTTTTTTAATGTCACTGATGCTAAAGTCCTCTCTGCACTTTTGAGCGATATTCAAGCGTAAAGCTATCAATGAAGGGCAGACTCATTAAGGAGCACCAGCTTTTTTGCACAACGTGAAAATCCCAAAGTTCTCATCATGTCCGAGGGCATGGCCAGTCTGGCACAGCCATGTCGAGTACCTGTTCTGTAGCGATAGGCGAACTCCCCTGCGCAGTGTACGCGGATCCACTACGTGCGCAACTTTCAACTGCAGTCAGTCAGCCGTGAACCGGACAGTAGTATCTTGTTTAACCTTGACTATGTGAGAAACTGCTAATACCCATGCTATGCACCATCAGCATTGGGCCGACCAAAGGGCCAACTTGTCCAATCATCACCAATCACGTGATCTTTACGTCGACTTGAATCTCGCAAGTTTCTCAGATACTTTGCAGAAATACCGAGTGATGGCTGAATCTACAGAGCCCAAAGGGGTCAGAGAACGCCCTCAGAAGAGGATTCGAACCTCCGCAAAATCCGCGTCGTCAAAAACTACTCAAAAATCATCCAGCGGTGCCCGCTTATTTGCTCCCTTCCGCGCACTTGGACTGGTCACGAATCACATACCATTTTACTTGCAAACTCGTTCCCATAAGGGGGCCACAGAGGGTCCACGGATACACTTACTTACATGCCTTGGTAGATCATGGGCACTTTGGGAGGGAGGGAGGATGAGTTTATTATTTGTTGGTGAGTGCATACTTGCTGGAATCTACTGGATCCTCTGAAAATGTCTTTGGTGTCCAGGCCCCGAGGAACCAGATCCAATCTCATGTCTAGTCATGGACGGCGATGCAATTTGGGCGGCATCGGGTGCCTATGTCATCAAGTATCTTCGAGGAAAAGAGGTACGTATATTCGTCCTATACCCATAACTTTCATTGACAGATGTATGCAGGTCGCCCGGACTACGAATCCACTTGGAACCCCACTAGCGTCCATGGTCATATTTGGATCCCTCTTACTTGTCCTGACGGACGACGGTGGGCGGATGCTTGTATGGGACGTCTCCCGTGACGGTGAGGATAACCCTTTTGGAATCATTTCCTCACAACCCTGATTTTACTCTAGAACCCTCACTCTCTTGTACCATTCAGTTTGATATAGGTTTTACTGCAGTCATGGTTCTGCATCCCGCAACCTACTTGAATAAAGCACTAGTAGCGAGCAGTGAAGGTGACATGCAATTGTGGAATATACGGACTCAGTGAGTGCCTTCTCTGCGTATCTATACCATCGATGTGCATACTGCTCTCAGGATGTGTATACACAAGTTTACTGGTTCAAAACTGCTTACTACACAAGGCCTGACAAACATGTCATCTTCTGCCATCACAGCATTGGCACAATCTCCCGCAATTGATGTCGTAGGTATTGGCTTCACATCCGGCGAAGTGTCCGTATATGACATACGCGCCGACGAGAGGTTGATGAGGATGTTCATGGAGGGCGGCGCGATCAGAGGATTGTCGTTCCGAAGTGGTTAGTCTGCTTCCGCAGATCGGATTTTCCGTCACTAATTTATACACAAGATGGACACCAAGTTCTTGCTACCGTGTCCTCTCACGGGCATCTAGCTCTCTGGGACTTGAACTCTGGTGGTCGTCTTCTGCATCTCGTCAGGGGTGCGCATGATGGTGCCATTAGCACAGTACATTGGGTACCTGGCCAACCAATCTTGATAACGTCTGGCGAAGATAACTCTGTCAAGGTACGCCTTAACCCATTTGTTTTCCGGCTCTTAAAAACTTGGATCAGCAATGGTTATTCGACTCGTCAACCGCAGTCCCGCGATTACTGAAGTTTCGTTCGGGACACCATGCTCCACCCCATCTTATCAGATACTATGGGGAAGACGGCAAGCAGTTGCTAACTGCCTCAGCTGACCGGAGCTTACGGTATACTTCCGTTGTCCGCGATTCGAGGTCATTTGAGATGTCTCAAGGTGAAAGTGACGTTAATGCAGGTGACCAAAGACGCTAATATCGACTCACGGCAGGCTCTCTGGTCAAGAAAGCTGCGGTGCTTTTCAAATCTCTGGCATCATTGAAATTTCCGCCTATTACATCCATTGCTCACTCAACAACGCGATCGAAGGACTGGGATGATGTACTCACAGCCCACGCCGACGAACCTTTTGTTCGGTCCTGGACGGTGCTGAACAAACGTCTCGGAAAACATACGTGGAGTTACGTCGACGGCGCGAAACGAAAATCTTCATCAGGTTCTGTGAAGGTGTGCAATTTCAGTCATATAATGACGACTTACGTAGTCAACCTAGTGCGTTTGCGTTTCTGCATGTGGAAATTTTGGTCTTGCGGGCTCGTCGACCGGGGAAATTCACATGTGGAACATGCAATCTGGTTTGAAACGGAAAACGTTCAAAGTTGGGCCCTGTCCTCAAGCAGTCGTAGAACGTCTGAACTCTACTTCTAAGCTCAAGGCTAGTGAGCGCTGTATTACAAGTGTAGCCACCGACGCTTTGAACCGTCTCATTATTGCGAGCACATTGGATGGAACTATCAACGTAAGTCCTCATGTCGTCTTATCCTTTTTAACGTGTTCATCTTAAATGGGACTAGTTTTTTGATTTTCACTCTACTAAGTTGGACTACACGTTGGCGCTGCCCTCATCTGTCCATTCTACGATTCTCCATAGAAATTCTGGGTTATTGGCTGTTGTCAGTGATGATGCGACAGTGCGTGTCGTTGATATCGAAACAAAACGGGTAGTCAGAGAGTTGTCATGTACCTCGCAAGCTCGAATTCTCGACATTGTAGGGATCCCATACTTCTGACGCTACTACTCGCTAATGCCCTCCAGGCATTCTCGCCAGACTCACGCTGGATAGTATCGACATCCCTCGATTCAATCATTCGGACATTCGACATTCCATCTGGCGGCTTGATTGACGCATTCCGTACACCAAGTATCGCTACGAGTATCGCGTTCTCACCGACAAGTGACTTTTTGGCGACTGCCCATGTGGACAGCGTTGGGGTATTCTTGTGGGCAAACAGAGCGCAATTTGCGGAAGCCACTCTTCGAATGGTGTCTGAGAAGGATATCACAGAGGTATCGATGCCGTCGATGCAAGGAGAGGTTGAAGATGATGGTATATCTTAATCCATTAGTTCCATTGCACCTTTACTTATACATCTGCCCTCAGCCCTGGAAGCGTTGACCGGATTGACAATGGAGGATAAACCTGTGAATGTCTTCTCCACGCCTCCTCAACTAGATGGGGACCTTGTTACTCTGACTCTGCTACCTCGATCACGATGGCAAACACTATTGAATCTCGAAGTCATCCAGGTACGTGTCCACGTCTTCGCTCAAAATCATTTAGTTTGACGGGACACACAGCACCGAAATCAACCAAAAGAACCGCCCAAAAAGCCTGAACAAGCCCCATTCTTCCTCCCTACATTGCCTGGTGTCGAGCATCGATTTGCTATCGAAGAAAAGAAGGAAGAAAAGACCGAAAAGAAGACGCGCTTGGACAAGACTATGGCCAAATCCAAGAGCATTCTTCAGACAAAACTGGCAAATTCTGAGAAGAAGGGTCATTGTAAGCATGTCGCTGCATCTCCTTTCGGTCTGACGCTCATACATTCTCACCGTAGCTGACGATGAGCTCTTCGATCACATCAAAAGTTTGTTACCTGCCGCAATTGATATCGAGCTACGGTCGCTGGTTACCTTGAACCATCTGCGGCAATTCATACATGCCCTTAAGCGACGCTTGCAATCCCATAGAGATTTCGAAGCTGTCCAGACGTTGCAAAATGTCTTCCTTCGAATGCATGGGGACACGCTCTTGGACAATGAAGAGCTACTGTCGGAACTGGAGGAGCTATTAGAGATACAGGAAAAAGAGAGCGAGCGCGTCTTGGAGCTTCTCGCTTCATCCCTTGGTACATTGGGCTTTGTACGAGATACAAAATGAACTGCCCCGATTGATCGATTGGCTCCTATCCCTCGGTGTTAGATAAGCCGTGTTACATACTTGGGTGTCTCTGGCGTCCTGTTCTTCGACTATCTCTGCGCATCATGTCCTCCAGTGCCATTGGTCCTGATGGAAAAGTCCATTGCAAACACATGGAGGAGGCAGCAAAGCGTAAATCGAAAACACCCAAACATCCGAATCGGTGTGATTGGCCTGGTGTGGATCCGCTGTGTAGATCTGACATACATTGGTTGTTGAAACAGTGACTTTTACTGTTGCAAGAGGCCTCAGTCAGACCCAACCAGGTGTGGTTTCTTCGGTAAGAACCCCTCACTCGCCTAGGTATGCTCAGGCTCTGATGTATGTCCAATCCAGCCTGGGCGGATGAGCTCCTTCCAGGAAATGATATTGATCATATTCCAAGCTCATCAGCGGTTTCACCTGCCGCTCGGCCCCGGTCCAATGAAGGAGCGGGTTTTAGTCTGAGGGCGCCCCCACCTTCTACACCTCACATACGCCCACCACGGGATCGACTGGCCACTCCATCAGAAACCCCACGAAGCAGGAAACGCCTAGAGGACATTCAAGCTGGTCTGAGACAACGTGACGTAGATCTCAGTCCTACTCGTCATCCTGGTCCATCAAAGGAGTCAAAGCCAAAACCTTCTACATCGATTCCTGACTCTCCGAGTCAAGTCATCCCTCAACCCCCTTCACCAGTACCTACCGAGGTCGACGAAGTCGAAGAACAACCGCCGCCACCACGAAAGACTGCAAGTTTCCTTGGGTTGCCTGACAGCCCCCAGGTGATCGCAACTACCATCAAAGACGAAGGTCAACCCTCAACCCCCAAAAAACGTCGCGTGAGCCCTCCTGAAGATGTCGTGATACCGCCACCCACAGGTGCAGGACCTTCTGGCGGTGGATTACTACTTACACCACCTCAAACCACGCGACGTGGCGCAGGGTCTGACGAGCCCGAGCTCGTCTCTGCCGTATTTCGCAGCAGAAAGGGAAAGGGACGTGAAAACAGGCCACCAGTAGAGACTCGGGATCAGGTCGGTGCTCGTCCTTTCCGTGAGCCGTGTGACGATATCCGGAAATCTAATTGGTGTCGTCTGGCACAGGATGGTCGTGCCCAATATGACCCATTTGAAGGGGAACCACAGGAGGATTTTCTGCCCCTTTTTACGCTTCCAGAAGACGCGTCTACAGTCGCCAGCATATCACCAACTATTGCTGAGAATGTGCTCGACTACACCGACGGAGTAAAGGCGAGGGCGAAGGCACTGACGGAGTACATGGATTCGTACGATATTTCCCAGGCAGCAAGGTTGCTGCAAATAGTTGAGCGACAGAAACTTCAGTATGAGTACAGGGACAGATGCCAGAAGAAGCGCATCGAAGAGTTGGTTGCAGAGAATGACATACTTGTTTCTGAAGTCGCAAGATTGGAGGAAGCGTTGCAACGGTGAGTGCTGTGGTCGTTTGTATTTCGAGCGTGGTGTTGACGTTGTGTCAGTTCTGAGGAGAGCAACCGCGTCAAGGACGAAGAGATGGCGAGGATGGGGTTGTGATTAGATAAGCAGTATTGATCACGTGTTGTCGCGCCGCGTAAAAATGCAGAGCGAGCGTCGTTGTGCTCTGGGGCGTATGTCCAAAGTCCCATGTTTGGTTTCAGACCTACCCACACTTCGTCTCCCGCAAAGTCTCTCCTCCTCCAAGTTGGCACTACATCCGATGCCTCGCGCGCGTCTACGGTGTCCAGGTCGGAACTACAGGGCCTCTCGCCCACAGAGGTCAACTTCCTCGATGCAATCATCAGCAGGATCGCGCCGAACGCGACCTCTTTTCTTTCGGGTCTGAAGGCCTACAACGACGAGTTACACGAACGGGGTCTTGACAGTCAGACCGAAACGGTTCACTATGGGAGGTTGTTGGAGATTTGCAAGCTGAGGGGACCAAGCTGGCAGGCCAAGTGGCATGGAGTGAAGAAGCAGTATGGTTATGGGACCGTGCCACCACGGACTGCACCTCAAGCTAAAACTCCTCCCCAACCTCGACAAACTTCATTCCCGAGACCGACACGCTCTCCAGCCTATCTCACGGGCCCTGTACGTGATGACGATGACGACGTATTTACACTCCACTCGCATCAAGACCGCGATGAAAGTGAAACAACTCAGGATACGGAGAAGGCGGAAGAAGATCAGGAAGAATGGACATCCGAGACGGAACGTAACGACGAACCCACTCATTATGGTATGACTGGACCCCGTCAACCTCAGCGTACGTCACAAGCAAGACCATTGAATCCTCCACCTTCTCGCGTAGCCAACCCCATTTTGCCTCCAAGTCTCACCCATCCGGCAACCCCCCGACCCCAGAACACCTACCAGGAAACAATCCGACGTGTCCCTGCTTGGGAGGATACCTCGGACACCACGGATGGCGTGATGCTATCCCCCTCGAACACCCCACCTTCTTATCGAGCCGCAGTCCGCACACGACCCACTCCCAAGGCAGCGGTAACTGACCTTCGAATGTGCCCAGTCCCTCGTCCTCCTTCGCCAATCAAATTACCCAGACCCGAACCTCACGTTCAGCCAACAATACCCCAATCTCGTGAACGCAAGGGTAGCGTGATTAATGAAGAAGATGCGTGGAATAAGATCAGAATGGCGCGAGATGAAGAAGATGCGGGTAAGTTCCGCGACGACAAGCTTCTGGAACGCTGCTGGGAGATATGGCTACTCGGCTACCAGTGGTTGATTGTGCGGACCTTCCTTTATTCTATTGTTTCAAATCAAGTAATACCAATTTTACAGACGACAAATCAACAGGTCGCTGAGGCTCGAGACAATGTCATCCTTGGGTCAGCCATCCAGCGATGGCGTAATGCCACGGCCTCACTCATGGAAAAATACAAACATGCTGCTTGCCTTGCCAATACCCGTTGTTTACGTGCAGCCATGACGTTATGGAAGGCAAAACTAAAGGAGAAAAGGCAGATTGCCTGGCGAAACGACATGCGAGCAAAAATGAAGACTATTCGCGAAAAGCGTGACCTAAAGATCCAGAAGGATGCCTGGGCAAAGTGGCGGCAGTCTTTTTGTTCACACTTATCAGAGTTGAAGTATAATGAACGCATCGTCCTGCGTTTTTTCCTCCGCTGGAAGTCAAGCTTGTCTAGACACGATTCTCTAGAAGCGACCGCAGATCAGTTCTACCGCAGAACAACATGTAGTGCAGTAGTGCAAACATGGAAACATTGGAAGCGAGCCCTCGCAATCAGCGACGCCGAAAAAGCGGTGACAGCCGAGATCAGTCTCCGGGTCAGCCGTGAAGTGATGCAGGTGTGGAAGAAGTATACGTGCGTCCATTCTCCAAAAATATTTTACCAGGTTCTGGAAACCAATCCGCCTGCGCAGTCACGACCGTCAAGTAGCCATTGGTTTTTATGATGTTTATGTGATGAAGCAGGCGATCAGGTCCTGGAAAACTGCTCGAGATCGGATACGTGTAGGTCCATAGATTTTGTTCAGGAGCGAAGTAATTTATCTTTCTTTTAGAGAACGGAACGGAGAGCAGATAAGCATCTTACTAGACAGGATGATGTACTCGTCCGCGCGGTCACTCGAGTGTGGAAAGCCCGTGAGCGTGGCAAACTCCTTGAGAGAGTCAGAGCGTTGCGCCTCATCAAAGGTGCTTGGTCGGTGTGGAGAGAACGCATGCGTCAGCACCGTCGGCTGGAAGGTGATGCAAAATATCCGGTCGCTATTCACATGGTACTGACTGTGTCTAGACTGTGCGCTCGCCTTCAGCATGCGATCCAATTCATCCGCGCTGTCCTCCGCTCTGGAAACTTGGCGTCAAGTTTATATTATCTATCAGAACCGCCGGACCTTCGCGATCCAACGTCACCTAGCTCGAATACAGTATGACGCACTCCTGAAATGGAGGGTTCATCTGCGTACGAGGCTGAAGCTACTCAAACATGCGAAAATCGTTGAAAAGTTCATCGTGCAACGGCGGACGTTAAACGTATGGAAATCCAAGTTCGCGGAAAAGAAGCGGCAAAACAAACTCAAGGCTCTGGAATCACGCAGACTGGGAGAATACATGAGGAGTAGGTCGCCTGATAAGGTTAGGTGTCTTCGAAATTCTGATTAACTTTGTTCAGTGTGGCAAACAAAAGCAAATCGAAGGCGTTGGCACCGCGCGGCTGAAGAGCAGATCATTACTCGAGTCAACACGGTGCGTCTTGCAGGCTGGAAAACTATGAAATTTCTGACCTCGTCCACAGCGAATGCTAGCTGATGCCTTGAGCCGCTGGACAAATCGCGTCATCGAAATTAAGCTTCGAGAACTTGAGGTTCGCCAAAAATATTCTCAAGCTGTGCTGAGGTAAAATGTGGATTCTTGTTGCCCGGAGCATGTCTGACCGTTGTCTATCAGAACCGTCTTTAGAAAATGGAAAAACATATGCTTGAGGCACGTCGAAGATCTTAGCCTTATGGAAAGTCATCTTGACATCAAGCGAGCAGGCAGGTCCCTCCCTTTGAGATGTAGCGCTGATTTCACCGAATACATTTCCCTTTTCCCTCCAGAAAACACGCGGCGTATGTTCCACAAGTGGTTGGGCGTAGCTCGCGCTCGGCGACATAAACGAATTCTCTTGCAAGAGAGACAGGGCGAATTTGATCGAGTAGCCATGCAAGTTGCATGGGATAAATGGAGAGAAAAATATGTGGAGGAAAAGCTGCATCCGATAGTGAGTTCCCGGTGTATGCACACCTGTCCAACGGTAATCAGAAGGTTGACTATCCTCTGTAGGTCCACCAGGTAGCGCAACAGAGTCAAAAGAACCTCCTTTTCCGAGCCTTTGGGATCTGGCATTCGAAAACAAGGGTGAGTGATTAGTGCCATGCCGAAATTTCCCTTTCACCAACGCCCCTTCGCCAAGTCTCTTCCAGCGATACGGTTTCGTGCGATT
Source organism: Bothia castanella (assembly GCA_038089595.1). Lineage (NCBI taxonomy): Eukaryota > Fungi > Basidiomycota > Agaricomycetes > Boletales > Boletaceae > Bothia > Bothia castanella. Next base: position 43,333 of record JBBPLB010000004.1, read on the forward strand.
CGAACAAAGACGAAGGTTTGGGAAATTTGGCGAGGTGCCATGCCTCAGGCTCTCCAAGCCAAGAAAGCACGTGAAATTCGCACCACAGCCGTTCTTTGTACGTTCGAGACCCATAGAAGTCTCAGTCCGCTAATAAATTTGGGTAGCACGAGCATTTGAGAAGTGGAGTCAAGCCTACAAAACGAAGCGTCACCTGAAGGAGATTGCGTAAGTGATCTAGTTGAAGGATTGCCGAGCTAGGACGATCATTAACTATTGTCAGTCGTGCCCGGTACTTGCGCTTGCCGACCATGACCAATGCTCCACCCGTGGCCACACCAAAGCCTACCGGCCCATTGGTACTAAAGGCTGCGAGGAATGCATACCCTCAGCGAAATGCGGATGTTGAAACCGAAACAGAGGAATCCGATGCAGGTCCAAGCAGGCTTGCTAGCCGTTCCAATGGGCTGACCGCGAAGCCCGGCATCATTAGCCTTCTGTCTAGCCGACCGCGTGTAGAGCCAGTGACTGGCTCTCGTCCAAAACTATCCACCCGAGGACGGGAGCGGAGCCCTGCTCGTTCCAAATCATCTGCGCGGGCGACTGACGAGCCGCCACCATCTCCACGACCACGCTTCAGCACACGACGCAACCCGAGCCCAGCTTGTTCCAAGGTATCCTACCGTGATCCAAGTCCGGCAAGGTCTGTTGCCCCAACACAGAGCGAGCCCGAACGGAGTCGGTTGTGGCAAGAGCTAAGACAAGCACGGATGCGGTCTCGGCCACCCACTGAGAAGTCACGATCGCCTGAGCCACCACCCTGAATTTGCCATATACATGTCATTTCAGCTAGTGGCATGCGCTGAGCTGGTGCTAAAAAGAAGAATTGATGCAACATGAATACTGTAGTATTTTTGTATAGTCAGAATCTATTAAACACGCGGTTTCTTGAGTTGTGCCGTACAATATCTGCACGACATTGGAGGGGATGCAGACAACAGATGGCAAAGCGACACGTGGCGAATGAAGGCACTGTTGGATTCTTGAAAAGCATCCGGTGTGTTGGGACGGCCACATGAATCAATGCAAGGATGCGTGTAGGCGCGTCCCCCTTGGATGATCGACTAGTAGCGGGCTGATCGGCATGCGTGAGACAAGAACATACACGAGGCACATTGAATTGCATTGACACCGGCGAGGAGGGTGGAGAATATATATGTTATCGTGAGGAGGTACAGCCGATAGCGTGACGCAAGGGCTCAGGCGTCATGAGTTCTGGTAGTATTGCCAGCCGACCCAGTTGGCGATGACAAAGTACGAGCTGGTGGGTATAATTAGCAGCACAAAGTATTTGTAGTGCGTGTCGCGGGCCAGGACGTCAAGGAGCTGGCGGTGCTGATACGTCAGGGGGGGCACGAATGATCATGATGGGTGAAACGTACAGGGATGGCTGAAAGTGGGAAGAACGCGCTAAAGAGGACGGCATAGCTCGCCAGGAGGAAGAAGAGGCAAGTAAGACCGATGGTGAGGGACGACATGCGTTAGCTTGGTCGTCGGAGCGTGTCATGTCCTAGTGTCGTAATCCCGGACACAACGTGTACACCGATCGTCGCTAACCATACACAGCTCACAACTTTATTCAAACAATGATCTAGTACTACAGCGTGATGAAACAACTTGTATTCGACAAGAGTGTGGGCGTGATGTTACAAAGATTAGACAGATATAACCTGAAACGGGGCATATGGCGTGATAGCAAAAACTGGTAAATGATGGAATGCATGAATGGTACAGACATTGAGGGGTCATCATCCGTGAGGCATCGAAGAGAGCGTAGTGTCAAACGTAGCACAAAGAAAACGAAAACCCACTGGTCGAACAGAGAGAGAGAGAAAAAATCGAGCGGATAAAACCGCACAAGGCTCAGGCACTCAGCTTGGGGCGTTTTTCGAGATTCCTCTCGGTCAATCCACAGCACCTCTTCCGTGAAAAATTTTCCGAGTCAGAATGTTCGAGGTCTGACCGTGAGTTGGAGACAGGAAAATATTCGGGACGACCGTCATCTGTGCTGTGCATCCCGTGGGAGGACAGCTCATACGGACTGAGCCCATTTTCATCAACATGTAGGTCGAAAAACTGCGGGAGGGTTATCGTTGACGGTGGGGAGATAGGCTGCATGTCCGAGGAAGATACACTCTCCCGATCCGGTGTCAAACGAGGATTGTCAGCAAGAAACAAACTATAATGGTGCGCCGGCTCGTCAGATGGATCGACCTTCAGAGCACTGGAACTGCCATATGATGAAACGGAATCTGCGACACTTATCCTCCTCTTTTTCTTGGGACGGCGACCGATCGGCGATTCAGCGGAGGCGGTGATTGCAGGGGCATGAGAGTATTCCATTGCTTGAAAGGTAGGCATGTAAATGGGCGCGGCAGGGGCGCCCTGAGGGGGGCCAGGACCAGCGTCCTTATCGCTGTTTGTAGAACCAAACGGATCCAGACTCGAGTGTTTGCCGCGAAGAAAAGGGCTAAGCCCTGTACGTTTCTTGACCTCCTCAATAACGATGTCCAGGCCCTTGCCAGTAACGCTTGGGCAACCTTCGGTGGAGTAAATCTCCGCTTCGTCAGTACCATCCAAAAGAACGCCGCCGGCGTTGATGCGCTTTTGTAGAGCCACCGCGACCGCGCGGAGACGCTCATCATGCGCAGCGAGGACGGAGATGCCCTCAGAGCGGCGTGCCCAGTAAGAGAATTGTGTGTTTGACCAACCAGAAAGCACGAGGATGGTAGAGCGTGTAAGGGTGACGGAACCTGACGGACAGTGTGGATACAGATGGGTCAATGACTTGAGGGGATTGTACGGATGGCTGCGTAATTATATGGTAAGCGTGATCCAGCCGCGCGAGCACGCTGACGGAGCACATCAAAAGCATGAAAGGACGTACGGGACATAAGTTCGCAAGACTTCTTTGACGACCTCGACCTTTACGAGAAAATCAATTGCGGTGGCACCGGGAGGAGGACTAGCGTCATCGTTGGGGTTGTTACCTTTGACGCGAATTTTCGACTTGATCGGGCCCAGACGTCGTTCGAAAAGCCGAGCAGAGAAGGTGTTCCATTTTGGCTCTCCAAGCTGATCGCGAAGAAAGGCGGCCGCATAAGGGTCTACTTGAGTGGTAGAGCCAGCGACTGTGCGTTTAATCGCGGAGCGGTTCTGGAAGGAGGGTAAGTGGCTGAAACAAGAGAAACCTGGGGTACTCGCCTCGATGTCAGCCTTGCTAAGGTCGGCAGGATTGGACTGCACGATGGGCGGTAGCAGGGTATGCGCAAGTCCGGATTGTTTGGGAAGGGATGAGGATATGGCAAAGGGGGGTGATCCGTGATCCGCGGGATAGGGGAGGCCGTGCAGGGGAGGGAGATATGCATGAGGAGGGGGTTGTGCCGAGTGCAAGCGGGAGTCTCGAAGCGAGGAAGCGCCGCGGAGGCCAAGGTCGTGAGTGGGGGAAACATGTTTCGGAGACAAGTGTGGACTATTGTGGATGAAAGCAGAGTTGGAATCGTTGTTGAGAGCAAAGTGCAAGTCAGGATGCGAGATGTGCGTGTCATGGGCAGGATAGGGATATGGAGGGAGCGGGGGAGAGAAGGGGCTGCAGTCTGGAAAGGAGCTATAATACACGGCGGGGTCGTGAATAGATAGTACAGAGACGTTGTCGGTCATGCTGTGGGGGAAGGGAGGAGCGTGAAGGTCGATGTCGTGCACGTCTTGGTCATGGTCATGGGGATCGGCGAGGATGGCGGGGAGGATGGCGGAGTTAGGGACGAGGACGTCGCTGCCGTCGATGAGAGCGACGGGGGCGGTAGGCATGTCGTCGCGGACGACGAGGGGAGGGAGGAGGAGGGAGGTGGAGAGGATGTGGAGGGGAATTGGTGAATGAACGCTGTCATAAATATAAGGGCCGATCACAATAATTGTGAGAAGAATATACCTATTATGGATTAGGATAGAGTCGGGAGGTCAAGCCTCGTGGACGTCGTCAACGACGACATGGACGCGACGAGAAGCTCAGTCGACGAGCCTCGCTCAGAACAGCCAGCAAAACACAGGCTTGACGACGTCCTGGCGCCATCCCCCACTCATCCTGCCTCCCGTACGCCATCTCCGTCCCTGCCCGAGATCCCTGCAGCGGACCTCGACCTCACGTGCTCGTTCGACACCATCATGGGCAAAGATCCATCAGAAGAGCCGCAGTAAGTCCTGCTCGCCTCTGCGGTGTCTCAGCACAGGCACGATCGGTCACCGTCCTCCCAGTGTTGAGCGAGTGCAGAAGCGGGCGAGTAACGTGTTCAAACTGACGCAGGAGAACGAAAAGTTGAAGGAGGAGCTCAGAGCGATGACTGCGCGACTCGAGGCCGCAGAACGGCGCCGCCAGGAAATTGCCAACCGCCAGCTGCAGCAGAGCCAGCAGTCCTCTGTCGTCGACTGCCACCCTGCCCGAGAATCAGCTCGATCTCAGGGCAGTTCTTGATATCCGTTTATTACCGTCCTTTCATTTTTCATATACACATTCCTACACTCGATACCCTATCACGTTCATTCCGTCTGGCTCTTGCTCCCCGCTTTCCTTGCTACGCTACCTACACTGTCATCTTACAGTTTGATACGCGAACGTGCTAAATGACCTTGCCTGATTGTCCCACGTCGACCTTTGACAGCGGAGCAGACTAGACACGGAGTCCCTATCTACTCCAACAGGTAAACCTTAATCGAGTCCAGATTAAATACCATTCCTCCCCAATCTCCCTCCTTCTCTTCAACCACCATCATGTCTCTCTCCAACACACGCAGGCTCTCTTCCACCCTCGAGATGACATCCACCAAACTCCCCCCCTCCCGCAGGGGCTCAGAGCGCCGTCTCCCCGACAGGCGTGGCTCTGGCTATTCCTCCGGCTTCTCTTCGAGAAGGCCATCCATTGACCCATCCAGGCTGATCCCGATGGACAAGTTGAGTCTCTCCATCCGTCCTGTACGCACCCGCTGATCATTCCCAGAACTACCCACGTCGGTGGGACAGACAATTTCAATGTCGTCTTCATTGGCGCTGGTAACATCATGTTCGGTCAATTACCTCCCTCCAACTCCTTGTCTACACCGTGCTCACCCTACTCGTTCAGGTTCGGACGAGGGTCCATGGAACCATTCTTTCCGCTTCGAACAGTGAGCGTCCTCACTCTTCTGTTCAGTCCGATGCTCACTCCCTCTCAGCAAGCTCGGTCTGCGTCTCAAGGTCGTTGCCATCATCGACCCCGCAACCGAGCGTGCCACTGCCGTTCTCCAGAAAAAATGTGACTCTTTCGTTGTCTCTGCCTATCAAAATACCCGCGTTTACAAAACGCTCGAGGATTTCGTCAAGAACATGACGCCAAAGGAACGCCCCCGCGCATTCGTCATTGGTTCGCCCCCCATGTTCCGAGGCACCCTCCAGCTAGGTCGTGATATCGAGATGCAGATCCAGAAGCACTTCCCCGGCGTTGCCATGTTCGTTGAGAAGCCTGTCGCAACCGGTGATAAAAGCGAGATCGAGGAATCGTTCAAGGTCGCCAAATTCATCTCCGAGAGTGGAGCCATTGTCTCTGTTGGGTGAGGCAATCACCTTTTTTACTTGCGGAGCTTCGGACCAACCTGTGCGCAGGTACATGCTGAGGTACCTCAAGGCTACCCAAAAAATGAAACAAATCATCGAGGAAAACAACCTCGTTGTAATGGCCACGATCGCACGCTATGCTTGCGCTTATGAATCAATTGCTAAACCAGATTGGTGGGACAAGTCAAAAAGGTCGGTGCGCCTTACGAGTAGACGCTTTTTTTCAGGTCTGACATTCGTTTAGTGCCGGCCCTATCGTCGAGCAGGGCACTCACTTTTGCGACCTCTCTCGCTACTTTGGTGGTGAGGTCGATATTTCTTCCGTGACCGCTCATTCACTTGAATGGGATGAAAACGCCGGCCACTTGTCCAAGATGGCTATCGACGAGAGTAAAATTGCCCCTGAGAACAGGATCCCGCGTGTCACCTCTGCCACCTGGTATGATTCTTCCAATATCCGGACCCATGCGGTCAATCGTACACTGCCCGCCTCATGAACAATACAGGAAATACGATTCGGGAGCAGTGGGCTCCTTCACCCACGTCGCTACTCTTCAGGGTCGCAATTACAGTTGCGAGCTCGAGGTCCATGCCGACGGATACTGCCTCAAGTCAGTAAAATTTTATGGAAATGAGGGTAAATCACTGACTGTTTTCCTAGACTTGTCAATCCGTATGTGCAACCCATCCTCTATGTCCGCAGGCCTGGAGACGACCATGAACAAGTCTTTAACTTCCCTGATGACGATCCGTTCTTCTCTGAGGCACGTACTTGCCTGATCCGCTTGTCACACTCGGTAAAAATACTTGTCATGTCAGGTCTCTAACTGGATCGATATCATTGAGGACATCGAAGAGGACCCTGATGCTGCTCAGATTCTCAGCTCTTACGAAGGTGCTTGTTCTCGGGCTAATGCGTTTCCAATGACTGAAGAGGTTATAGATGCATGCAGGACTTATGAGTTCACCTGGGCCATCCGTGAAGCCAGCGAGCGCTCCCGTGCACAGAGACTGGCTGCTGCCAAGGCCGCTGTGACCACCATCGAGGGGGCTATCGCCGAGGAAGAGTAAACGAAAACGCCAACCAGTACCTTAGATACAGTCAGCATAGAATAGAACGCGGATGTATAGATGTCATGTAAAACAACGATCAGTGTGTTTGTTCAAGGTGGCAGTGCCTCGGACAAATAGTCTGTCAGTTTATGGCCATGGGCGCGACGGATCTCATCTTAATATTAATGCTGTGGATAGTCTGATGGTGACTCCACAATACCCTTTTAGTTTTATCATTGCCGATACATCCCGCCATCTTATTTGCTTGTAGATGCCACACGTATTCAAAGTTGCAGGTCTTCTCCGTTCAGTAGCGCCGCGCCCCGCCTTGAAACGCTGAACCTTCGGATCGAATGATTGAGCCTAGTTTTGGGAACAGGGGTAGCGACGATGATCGTGGCTTTATGAAACGTATGACGAAATTCAGGCTGTGCGAAGTGCCATTCATCCTACAGTTCACTACGCCGGGACGGACGGGCCTGTTTTAGGGTCGGATGCGAACGTCAACGCCCAAGAAATATTACAACCCAACGCCCGTGCATCATGCATCATGTCTCGTACGTCGCAGTCGTGACGTTCGCGGGCCTGGCGCCGGTTGTTCGCTGGGTCCGGAGGAGTGCAAGGATCGTCCGTGGCGCGTGTCAACGGGAATCGAACCGGGTCCGATCTTGTATTACCCAGATGAGTGGATAGGGGGACCACTGTCGTACTTCCTTTCATGAGCCGAGATGCGATCGCGACCGAGGCACATACATGTGAGCCTTTTCCCCGGGCTCGGGATGGAGTATACAGCGGGTAAGCGCATGGTCTGTGGTCCAGTCAGACCGCACGCACGCACGATCCCTGCCAACGTCGTGCGGAAACCGGGCGTGAACAACAACAGGCAAAGTCAAGAAAAATTATCTGTTAGCGACTGGAAACGTGTCCAACGTGCAACCGCGATCGGCGAGCGAAGCTCTGCGGAGTTGCAAGTCACGGTTTTTTCGCACAGGACACGTCGTTCGCTTTCGAGGCATTCAAGACGTTCGTGTAGTATTTACGTGTGGGGGAGCGCTACCAGAGGCTGCTTTCCTGAAAAAAATGCCATAGTTCTCTCCAGTGTATCGAGAGGCGCAGAGCAAGGACCCACTTACATTGTCGGCTTACACCTTGGTTCTTATCGCCAGACAAGATCATCAACGAACTTTTACGCCTTTTCGACAGCATAAGATCCCATAACCTTGTGGGCGATGTCAGTCACGTCACGGCGGCGAGGAGACTTCGAGTGACCCTTGGTCACGAATGATCTAACGATCCTATGTAAGTGAACATAGGGACCATGTGAATGGCGGCAATAGTACTCACCGAGGACGTGCCCTGCAAGCCATCCTGTAGAGACGACATCCCAGCGGTGGATGCACGAGGTCACGGTGAGTAGTATAGTATACGGAGGTGGTGCGTTGGTGCGTATCATGACGGCAGGTTATATCGTCAGTAACCCCGGTCAGTCTTATGATGATTGAAGGCACACATCGGTCCTGGAAAGCGTCGCAAGAATGGACCCCGCCGATTTGGGTGGGATTGGGAATCAGGGCAGCAATGACGGGCGGATGGTATTAAAAGCAGGAAACACATGATACGAAAGAGTCACGAGAGTCGGGTCGCTTCGTTCGCGAAAGCATGACTTGATCTCGAGCTGATAAGTTCGGAACGCTACAGCAAACGCTGTCAGGCAACCTTCAGAGAGGGCCTTTTGGGCTCCGGCCCCCTGTCGTCCGATACCTCCGGCGAAAGAGACGTCGCATCCTTGCGCTTGCGTTTTCGCGCGAGCCTCGCCTTTTCCTTGCGCGCTTCTTCGTCCCACTCTTCTTGCAGGTGGGCTTTCAGCAGGGGCATATTCTTCATGTCCCGCTCGCACCTCCAGCAATAAAGACCCTCTTTGAGAAGATGCTCGTAGTCGCTCTTCTTGAGCTGGGACATCTATTTGAACCAATGCTCAGGGGTGAGCGCCAGTCGCAAGGACAATCAGAACATACTTGTTTAAAATTTGACTGCTCCTCGTCGAACCATGAAAGTACTTCGTGTAGGTGTAAGAAGAAACCGAGCTTGGGGTGAAACGAGTTATAATGTTTCTTGTGCTTCAGCTTCTCCGAACATAAATCGTTGGACAGAACATGCAGATGCAAATGCCTGCAATCGTGCGGATAGGAACGCTGGTGAGAAGACCGTGATTGCGAGGAGTGGACTTACTCCATGCTCGGGACGGCATGAAATCCTGCCCAGATCTCCCATTGGAAACCGTACCAGTTCTGCATCTCCTCGCGGATCATCTTCGTGACATTCTGGGCCGCGTCGTTCAACTCCAGGAGTACCTGTTTCGCGCGTGCTTTATCACCCTTGAGTAAGGTGCGAAGGTTGGTGAGTTCAGACGCGCTCAGTGGTGGTCTGACGCGCGGTAGGACCAAAAAGTGGAAGATCGATTTGGGGAACGCGTCGAACACTGTTAAACAGTTGTCGGTGTACTCGAACAGGACTGAAGGCGGTAACGTCTCAGGCTTCGCCTCTTGCGCATACGCTCGCAAGACAGTCAAGTTGGACATATGAAACTAAGTGGCGGTGGCGATGGTAGAGGAGGAAGTTTAAACTTTGGACGCTCAAGAAAATGTTTATTGGTATAATACATTCCAGGGGTACACTCTCAAATTGAATTCAGCGGCTTACGTTTTACCTCCCCGCCTTCAATAGCTCTCTCATGTTCTCGCTCAGTGTCGGAAGTGCGACGTTCGCCTTCTTTCCGCCAGCTGAGTCACTACTAGCTGTACTCCGGCGACGGATCGCAGCACTCGAAGTTGAAGGCTGACCGCTATCTTCCGCACGTCGTCGGTCGATATCCGCCACGAGCTGGGCATACGAGAGGAAGAGAACTTCTGCTTGGGCTAGGGTAGAATCAAGCTCAATGGTCATGCTGAGTTCGTTGCAATACTAGACGAAAACGCAACGTTTGTCTGCTCATAGCTGTCCCGGAACCATCAGTACTCACCTTCAAGATCTCATCGAACTGAGGAAGATGAGCAGGTGAGATCGGTAAAGTGAATTGATAAAACTGCATGAACAAACCTCGACAAGGTAACGTAGGATCATGTCGCGGTGCGATTGGAGGATGGCGAGTGCTACGAAGAGGACGAAGTTGTTGCTGTAATAGTCCGTCCAAAGCACCTCCCAGAGCCGCAACACATCCTGGAAGGGGAACTCGCGCTTGAATGCGATCAGCACCCAGCTACGAAATATGAATATGTCAGACGAGGCGTTCGGTAGACTCTTAACACTGACCGGAAACAGAAAAACAAATTGAGACCCTCGGTTTTCTCTGTCGAAGTGCATTCAGAAGGCAAGGCTCAGAGTACAAACGAGCTACAAACCAAAATGTCGATACAGCTCAGGGTCCATTATGCTGATGAGTTCTTGTAGGGTAGACAACTGCTTCTTCATTCCGCTCTGGTCGCGGAGGAAATTCTGACCCTGAACAGGTATTAGGCATCAAACCACTCAGCTGCGAGGAGACGCACCATGCGATTCATAACTCCCACGAAGCACCAGAACGTCAACTCTTCCTCTGCATCCATCACCACGTACAATGGCGCACAAAGATCGGACATTCCTTGCACGTATCCTTCCATCCGCATGTGTCAGCACCGGACATGATCAATAATCTCTGTGGGACTCACCAAGATCCTTATCATAAAAGTTATACGTCAGAAGAATACCCCCCATGCGGTCGATATGCTCGTTACTGGGAGACTGTGCTCCAATCTCCGCGAGCTGAGGTGAGATCGTAGAATACCGTCGGAGACTGCGATCCGCCTCCGGATCACCGTGCGAGTCGTCGTAGCCATACGAGAAGAGCGGATGGGTACGATCTGTGCGTCGGCAGTCCACATCTATGCGATGCCGCTCCTCAAGAATATCTGGTCGATCGAAAACTTCTGGTGCACCGCACCATTCATTCTTGATTTCGTGATAGCGTTTCCTGTGCAGGATTCATGAGCATCACACATACACTTGAGGAGTCAAACAAACCTCTTCTCTTCCCACCTCCTCTTACGCTCCTTGGCGTCAACGTCCCACGCGTGAACTCCAAGAAGGAAGGGCCAGATCTTCTTCCTCAGCGTTCCCGTAGGTATTATCCCCCTCCTAAACACTTCCCGTTGCATCTCCTCAATCCTCACCTTGGGCCGCCCATCAGCCGCAAACCACTTTTTCCATGTCTTCTCATCAACGGGACTGCGAGGATCCCTTGATGTCTTTGGTGTCGGCAAATTGACCGTGGAATGCAGTAGCTCAAACACCCCTAGTGAAGACGTCTCCTCTGCCAAATCTGGGGATGATGCAGCCAACGTCTGCGCCTCTCTCCTCCTCGCCCTATCACCCTCCTCCGCCACGATCCGTGCCCATCGTGCGAGATAAACGCGGGCACTCTCAAACTCCCCAACACCACCCTTCTCGACCCAACTACCCCACTCCCATTCACCATTGGCATTCACAAGAGACTTGACGGGATCGGGGAGGTGTGGGACGATGGGCTTTGCAAGGGGGTGGGATAGAATGTTTTGTGCAGCATGGCGCGTGGCGCGGGTGATGTTGGAGAAAGATTGTAAAAGCGCGAGACGTGCTTGGGATGTATTTTGTGTTGTCGAGATAGAAGGCGGGTAGAGAGAGCGATGCAATACTGACGCGCGGTTCGAATAGGGATTAGTTGTGCTGGTGGAGAGGGGAGTAGAGAGTGGTCTGGGACGACGATGAGCTGGGACAGGTGAGTGGGAGTTTGCATAAGATGATTGCGCAAGGATGTCATCTACCGCATCATCGTCGAAGATCTGAGTGGAATGCGTTTCTATGTCGGCTTTCGAGGGATCGACTATGAACAGGGTTGGCTGAAGAGATGAACGCAGGAGGTGGGCATAACATCGTAAACGTGATATGAGATCTTCTCCGCCCCAAGATACAGATGTACGTGCAGCGGACCCTGACGTGCTTGAAGAGGTGGGTGGCGGGTATGCATTAGAAGAGTTCCGTCGGTTATGTGTACGTGATGGAAGGGACATTGATAGTGATTCATCGTCATGAAAGTGCAGAGTTGGTAGCGTGGAACCGTTGATGAGATTGATGCCCACAGTGCCATCTATTCAAATATTCAGCGCAAAGGGACGACGAAAAGTGCTCTCGAATCACTTACACCATGATGACAGAGTCGGTGGGTGAACCAGGAGGGAATATATGGATGTCAAGGGGACAGAGAACGCATACGACTCTGGTCGCTGAGTTGGCAAGTCGATAAGGACTGCGTCTGTGAGGGAGAGATGAGACAGAACAGACGATAGAATTGCCGACATGGATGCCAACCTTCGTCCTCATCCGAGATGGCCCTTTCCTCGGTCTTGACGAATTTATCCCATTCTTCCGTCCCTTTTTCGTTCAAGAGAGTCTCAGGTATCCAAGCCAGCAGATACGTCGGATTGACTGCCTCCTACAAGCCATGATAAGGTGTGTTTGGTAGAGGTGATGAAGACGTACACGCTTGACGAGCGTTACGAAGCCAGGAATGTTGTCCCTCGCGTAGGCGGTGGGATTGACATAGACCTTGGACTTGCTGTAGAGGAGTCTGTACTTGCTCTCCTCGTCTACAGATGCAGACAGGGTGTTGTCGTCGTCTAACATGCGCTTTATTTCGACCATGGAACCTGACTGTCGGAGAGGGGTTCAGCTCACTTGGACGTGGATCGGGATGTTCAGGCTTACGGAGACGACAGAGAGGGTAGATTCAGAGAGAGAAGGGCGGTGAGAATCGCCACCACGCATGGGCTCGCTGTTGAAGACGGTCCAAAGCTGCGGACTACGGTTGTTGACTGACACAGAGGGAGCGCAGCCATCCGTTTGTGGCAATGCTCCTCACAGCTAGTCTAATCTACACTGACTCGGTCAACCGACTCTGTCGTCGTACAGCGCGAGAGCAAGATGGATTACAATAAAACAAACGTCGAGAAACACGCTGCTACTTTTGGTACGACCACACATTCCGAAGCACTGCACGACCCACCCACACCCACACGAACAAAAGGTAAACCCGTCAGCGCGCCATTCCACGCAGAGATAAAATCGTGCCACACTCACGTCCAGCTTTGGTCGCTAGTCGGTTGAGAGAGTCATCACTCTCGCCTTGTGAGCGGACCTGCCCACAGAGTGCAAACGAGGTGTAGGTGTTCAACGCGCGGCCGTTAGCATCGACGTCAACGACATTGATCTGGACCGATGCGTGGTCCTTGGAGGTAATCAGGCGGTCTGGAACGTACACGCACACCAGATCGTCTCTGAACACACATCACTGTCAAAACACTTACTAGTAGCCGCACACTTGCGGGGGACGTAGAGATCGACGAGAACACCCTACGGAGGGCTCGTCAGTCGTTCAAAGGGTCGCACAAGACACAAACCTGGTCGTTTTCCATTGCGAGGATCGTGAAATTGGGATGGGATGAGGGACGCAACTTGTTACTATGGATGCGTGAGAAGATATTAACTCAGAACTGTACAGATACAGCATTCTTATTATTACATAAGTAATGCGCTTTGGCTGATGGAGGACGTCTGGATTGCATCGGAAAGAACAGGCTAGCTAACTATCTGGGAAATGCGAGTACACGAAGAGATTCTGGCAATGAAAAGGCCGGCATGGTAAAACAGGTTCGAATGAGAATATATGGATGTCGTACTCGTGAATGCGAATCATGTAGACTGGTGCAAATGTGTAATGGGAGAACAAGAATGCAGGCATGTAGTTACCGGAACAAATGCAGAGGGCACTGGGAAGGATATCACTGATCCAAGTCAAAGGCATGGTCCGTGATGAAGCAGTAAATAAAGCGTGGTCTTTGCAACACGAAGTTGATGGAAACAGATCTCGGTAGGACTACATCGTGGAATTGAGATGACGTTAGTTGACTTTGCAGATAGCGAGCCAACGCTCGCGATTAACTGCGTCAGATGGATGTAAGCGTCTGATTATATGTCGATAAGATGGAAATGACGAGATTGGATAATAGGCACAGGAATTAAAACTGGTCGAGGCACAAAAGTGAAGGCTCAGAATGGAGTGCTGGGATTGATGCCGCGTGGAAAGATGGGCATGAGATTGTGAAATGTGACTCTGCTTGGATCAAACGGGACATGAGGAGGCGGTGTCCTTGGGGAATCTGGAAAGGGATTCATTGGCCGGCGAATTGGCAAATGCTGCCGAAGGGGTGAATCGCTAGGAGGGGACCCATGGCCAGTTCCAAGGGGATTCGAGCGCAGAGATGTTTTTCTGCGCCGCACAGGTCCGGAAGCAGGGATAGCGTCCGAGAGCGCGACACGATCCTCGTTGAGAGGCAACTGAGAAAGGTCTGCGAGATCGCAGCTGGCGGGACTGGGCATTTCGAGGGCAGAGATCCAAGGGAGCTGATCGAATATGGATGGCCGTACAAAGGCATCGAACGGGCAGTCGAGGCGTTGTGCATGGCGACGGCGCCTAGTGGAGCGTGCGGAGAGACGGGACGAGGCGCGTCTCTTGTGTGGTGGTGCACATGGGGTGGGTGATTTAGAGTTCTATGGCGACACGTCAGAGGGAGGACACGCGAAGAGGAGAGACGTACAAGGGCGACGTAGGGTGGCTCGTGGAGTCTGATGGGAGACAAGAGGCGGGGGGTGTCCTGAGGGATAAGGAGGGAGTGCTGTAGAGGGAGACGCGGTGCTGGTGCGATGATGGCAGGCATTGTGGAAAGAGAATAATGATACAGACAATTTAAAGAGAGGGACGAATCATGCTGAAAGGGGGTGGGGACAATCCAAGGAGACGTCGTCCGGGCGGATGCCGCGAGGCTACGACCATTGCCTCTTTTGGAAATCTTAACAATGCGGAGAGTCAAATCTTCTCGAGTCAGGTAAAAACTTTTAAGTATTGTTATTGCCCACGACATGGAAAAACGTGTGGATGAATGACTAAGGTAATGATACAGATATTTGTTATACGATTTCCCCCACGGCAGACGTCTAGTCAATCTCTTCCATCGCCGAAGCAGAGGCCGCCTCAGCTGCTGGCGCTTCCTCCGTAACCTCGGTCATGGGCTCGTCCTCATCCACATCGAGACCCAAGCTGATCATGCGGTTAATGCGCTTGGCAAACGACGTGGGGTCGTCGAGCGAGAAGCCAGACGTAAGGAGAGCCGTCTCGAACAACAGATACGTTAGATCGCGGACCGACTTGTCAGCCTTGTCCTCTGCAACTTTACGTTTCAGCTCCTTGATGATCGCATTGTGAGAGTTGAGCTCCAGCGTCTTCTTCGATGCCATGTACGATGACATCGACGAGTCACGCAATGCCTGGGCTTTCATAATACGTTCCTGCAGACAACCGTTCATTCAGTCAAGCTCCGACGAGGATTCATCACAACGTACCATGTTCGATGACCAGCCAAATTGACCAGTGACAAGAACGCACGGCGAGTCAGTGATTCGGTTCGAAACGACGACCTTCTCAACCTTATCCCCCAGTGCTTCCTTGATTGTCGTGCACAAGTCGTTGAACTGGGCGGCTTCCTCCTCACGCGCCTTCTTCTCTTCCTCGGTCTCCTCGAGCTCGAGGCCTTCTTTCGACACACAGACGAGCTTCTTGCCCTCAAACTCCTTGAGTTGTGTGATAGCATACTCGTCAATGGGATCAACCAAGAGCAGAACTTCGAAACCCTTCTTCTTCAGCACCTCGAGGAATGGCGATTCCTTCACGGCCGCAAGAGATTCTCCTGTCAGGTAGTAGATCGATTTTTGGATCTCGGGCATACGAGTGATGTAGTCTAGTATCGAAATTTGAGTGTTGATTTTTGCCACTGAGAAACAAACACGAACCTTTGAGCGAGGTCTGCTCCTCGATAGACTTGGTGGTGTAGAAGCGCAAGAACTCGGCGAGCTTGCTACGGTTTTGAGCGTCCTCGTGGATACCGAGCTTCAAGTTCTTGCCAAAGGCTTCATAGAACTTGTTAAAGTTGTCCTTGTCCTCCGCAATCTCGCTGAAAAGGTCCATGCACTTCTTGACGATGTTCTTACGGATAACCTTGAGAATCTTGTTCTGCTGAAGGGTCTCGCGGGAAATGTTGAGGGGGAGATCCTCGGAGTCGACGATACCCTTGACGAAGTTGAGGTATTCGGGGATGAGGTCCTCGCAATCATCCATGATAAAGACTCGGCGGACATAGAGCTTGATGTTGTTGCGCTTCTTCTTGGATTCGAAGAGATCGAAAGGTGCACTACGAATGAAAGAGATGAGTTATGGATATGCGTCAGAAACGAGTCTCTTACCGCTTGGGAACGAAGAGGATGGCCTTGAACTCGAGCTGACCCTCAACAGAGAAGTGTTTGACAGCGAGGTGGTCCTCCCAATCGTTCGTGAGCGACTTGTAGAAGGACGCGTATTCTTCGATGGTGATATCCTGAGGGTTCCGCGTCCAGATGGGCTTCGTCTTATTAAGCTCCTCGTTCACAACTTCCTTTTCCTTGATCTTCTTCGTCTTCTTGTCCTTGGGTTTGTCTTCCTCGTCCTCGACCTCCTCGATCTTGGACTCTTCCTTCTCCTCTTTTGTTTCCTCCTCTTCATCCTCAACTTCCTGTGGAAAGCTATTTAGAATTGAACGAGAGGGTAGCGAAGTTAAGACGGACCTTCTCAACCTCCTTGGTCACAGCGAGCTGGATGGGGTATGAGATGAACTCGGAGTGCTTTTTGACAATATCCTTGATCTTTTTCTCCTCGAGGTACTCGGTCTGGTCCTCCTTCAAGAAGAGACGGAGCTCAGTACCACGACCGAGAGGAGGATTGACGGTATCGGGGGTTATGGTGAAGGTGCCACCAGCTGCAGACTCCCAGATGTATTGCTCGTCGTCGTTGTGTTTGGAGATGACCTGAACGCGCTCCGCGACGAGGTACGCAGAGTAGAAACCGACACCGAATTGACCAATCATGGAAATATCAGCACCGGAGCTGAGTGCCTCCATGAACCCCTATATGCAACGCGGTCAGAACAGGAGTAAAAATGGGATTGGACTTGACTGACCTTGGTACCAGACTTGGCGATGGTACCCAAGTTGTTGACGAGATCAGCCTTGGTCATACCAATACCGGTATCGCGGATGGACAGGAGCTTGTTCTCCTTGTCAGGGGTGATGCGGATGTAGAGCTCCTTGCCGGAGTCAAGAACAGACGGGTCGGTCAAGGACGCATAACGAATTTTGTCGAGGGCATCAGAGCCGTTGGAAATCAACTCTCGGAGGAAGATCTCCTTGTTGGAGTAGAATGTGTCTGGTGATCGGATTAGTCAACATCAACGATTGGTTGTCGGGGAACGTGCTTACTGATGATCAAGTCGAGGAGTTGGCTGATTTCTGCCTGGAAGCCAAAGCTCTCAGTTGCCATTTTGAACTGGATAAGGAGTCAGGTGTTCGCGAGGAGGTGCGAATGGAATGCGCCACTCACCGTTCAAGAAGATGAGTAGGGGATGGTTGTGATGGAGAGGATAAAACTCGTACACCAAAGTGACGCGTCTGATCGCTCTTCTTTAAGTAGTTTTCTGTTCGTTCGAGAAGATTCGACCAACCAGTCCTTGGGCTTGACCAAGACGCGTCCCTTCTGGAACATTCCATCACCCTTGCCTATTTGGGAACATTAGTTTACAGTGATAGTACGTACTGTACCTACTACTGTGCCGTCCGTTGTCGCGACTCGTAGATCAGTCCACGCTGCCCGCTCAACTGAGCCTTCAATACTTCCAATGCTGCCCGCATCTCATCCATTTCGTCCTTCAACTCCGCGTTCTCCTCCCGCAGCCTCGCATTCGCAGCCGCGAGCTCTGATTTCTCCGTGACGATCGCAGCAATCTCAGCTTCCGGTATTCGACGCGAAGCTTCGCACTTTTTCTGCACCAGCGCAAGCTTGGCCTCCAGTGCCTGATTTTGGCGACGGTACGCCCTGCGTGCAGTCGTGAGTTCTACTAGGCCAACGCCAAATTGCGACAATCCTACCGCGCTTCGTCCTCCAATTTGTCACGTGCCTTTTCATGACTCTCCAGAAGCATCTCCATCTGCTTGTGCTTGCTCTTGATAAACTCGATTTCTTCGCCTCTGGCGTTGAACTTCTGGAAGTCGGCATTCCTGCTGCATGTCAATACTTTCCTTATCGTCATTGATGCGAGTAGGCATACCAAAGTTTCTGTATACGAACGTGCTGCTCGATTTGTCGTTCGTAATCATGAAGTCGATCAATTTTGTGCTGAATCTCCTTCTGCTGAGTCTGCAGCTCAAATACCGCCTTTTCTGCGTCTGCCAATAGTTTCCCTTGAGCCGCGAAGAGTGCCTATTTGGCTTTCAATGAATAACCCCTCTCCAAGCCGAAATAAATCCTTACCCTTGCTTCCTTCTCGGCGGTACGCAATGCTGCCGCTTCCGAGACCCAAGCCTTCTTCTCCTCTCGAAATTCTCTGAGCCTCTTCTGTAGTTCTGTGTTCCAATCTGCATATTTGTTCTTCGCAGAAGAAGACTGTTCTTTGTGCTCTCTCAGCTCCTGTTCGAGACTTTGAACTTGGGCCTTATATTGACGCAGCTTGTTGTGCTGTACAAGATCAACATTTCATCCACAGGAAAGCGATGAAAGCTCACCAGCGCTTGACGGTCAGCCTCTGCATTCTTTGAGAGGACATGGTCCTGGTGAAGCCTCCCAATGTGACGCACGTTTTCTCGCGAACGCCAAAGTTCGAAGTTGAGTTCGCTCCTTAACAAAAGTACCTCACGCTGCAAGCTCGAGATCGCCTCTGCCACATGTGATGGCAGCTGCGCACCTTCATCTCCTCCGATCGACCCAGGTGGTAATTTGACACACTCTTTCGCTGGGGAGCTACCCCCAGGTTGGAACAACAGTGCTGACCATGGCATGCTCGGCTGTTCGATGTCGACCTCGAGATTCGACTTCAAAGCAACGGATGTGGCAATCATGTCCTGCAGCGATACACGAGTTTTCACGGATGGAAGGCTAATGTGACCTGGATGGGGGGTTGGCATTCCCGAAAGGTCTTCTGGGGTCATAACAATGGAGGGGAGGTCCACTGTTTGCAAGTCAGGGGTCGTGTCGGTTCCCCTGTTAGAAGAGAACTGAGACCCAAGAGTGACGTTGTGCACGCTGAGCAGAACGCATTCACTAGCTATCTGAGAGATGGTATAGTTGGCCCATGAGTGGGGTTCAGTGAGCTCCTTGAGCCAGTCCCACCATATGACACGTGGGTTGACCACACGGCTGCGAAGAAGGGGCTATGGTGTGTACATAAGTACGAATTATGCGGGAAAGACGAGTGAAAAAACAAAGCAACAACAAAGTGTGCATACCTCTGATTTACTTCGTATATTATCTTCATCGAGCGCATCTTCCCAGCTCACAACATACGGAGTTTCGTAGCTCCTGTCCCGCAGGTACGCAGCGGGGCCACAACAAAAGCGGAGAAGGTTGCATGGAAAGAGATAGTAAAGAGACGAGAAGAACGCGTCTGTCGGAGGGGCAGGGGAAGTAGAGAGTGTGAGGTCCAGCTTCTCCCAGCCCAGCTCGGGGCGTAATTCAAGAGCGGCGAAACCTCCATACTCCTCAGCTCGTTTCCCAGCGCCAATTTGGCCTTCATCACCGTCTACCAAGGCAGGAGGTGGGAGTGAGCTAGAGAGCTCCTCCTCCCAACATATGATCCTCGCCAGGATCACGAATAACCGGGGAAGCAAGATCTTGAGTTCCTCACACGCTCTGACTGCGAATATGGGAAGCAG
Organism: Bothia castanella; assembly: GCA_038089595.1. Classification (NCBI taxonomy): domain Eukaryota; kingdom Fungi; phylum Basidiomycota; class Agaricomycetes; order Boletales; family Boletaceae; genus Bothia; species Bothia castanella. The sequence goes on from JBBPLB010000004.1 coordinate 62,864, forward strand.
CTTGACGAGTATGGTGAGGCCGATGGTGCAGGTAGTCGAAGAGTTGTCCAGTAGAAGTGAATTTAAGAGATTGTTCATGAGTGGGTGTCTCGCAAATTCTGCTGCATGTGACTGGAATTCAGGATCTGAGGTGAAACAGTCAAGCAGGATTAGGAGTTGGAGACGAGATGCAGGAGTCGCAAAGGCAGCGTCGACTTGGGTCATGAAGCCCTGGACAGTATTAAGCAAGTCAGATGTTGGTTGCATGATAAGCACGTACCACAGGACATTCCAAACCAAACTTGACGTGTACATCCTCGAGGTTGCTCTTCCACAGATACCTCTTATCTCGTTGTTTCTGGCCAAGCTTTGTCCATTCTAATATATCATACCCGGAGCCTTCGTCGTAAGCATCCAGAAGATGATCCATCAGCCGTCTGCGGAATTCATGGACCTTCTCTGGGTACCTTCGATCCTCGTTCTCGGCCGCGAAGATGATGAGCTCTTTAGCATGCGTCACAGAGATGGTCGGTAACCTTGGTTCTCTGAGAGCGGGACGGAGCACGAGGTCAAACCAAGTTGAAATGATGGAGGCCGATGAGAGAAGTGGACGCAGGTGGTAGAGGACACCGAGAAAGACCTCTGTGTGCCCCAGCGACGTGTGGTCCACGGCATCATTGTAAACAACCTGGAGCTCTTCTTCCAAGCGGAAAAGCTGGACTTCGGGTTCTTCAGAGGACACGCATCCAATAACAAACTCGTCGACGGTGTTGAGTACTTGTTCACGAAAGAATTTGTCCGCTGGGTCTTCGAGCGCAAGTCGCAATTGATTCGAAAGCGCGGTGGACATGAAGATGGCAGACGGACCAAATTGGCAGGCAGTACATTCAAACCCCTGGAAGACCCAGGGAACACAAGTAAAGTAATTACACTACTGATAACTCTCTTTACAATGCGCGGCTGTCCTTGCTCAACCCGAGGCTTGGAGCTTGACCGATCTAGGCCCAAAGGCAATCCCAGTCTCAGTCTTTTCCCACTGGTCCGCCATTTCGTCCTTTGTGTACTCGGGCAAATATCCCGCGCGGAGCGTCTTCTTGGACTCGGTAGAAATGCCTAACCTCTTGTCGCGCTCTCGGACAACCTGATCACTCAATTGACCAGCCCCCGTGGCACTCATCATGAGCTGGGGCGGACCAAGAGGCAAGTCGGGATCTTTATCGACAGTCCAAGTGTGCACAGTCTTGCCATAGGTTTTCTGAAGATCACGCATGGCAGTCTGCTCAAACGCATCGTTCAGGACGTCTAGGATCTGCGAGTCATGTCACGCTCGTGTTCTTTAGCTAAGGGAACGTACTGGGTATGAATCCCTTCGTCTGGATAGAGTCAGTGAGATGAATGTTATGGGAAAGTCAATGGTACCGACCTCGAGATACAGCAAGCCACTTTCAACTTCGTACTTGTGGGAGTGCCAGTACTTTTTCTCTTCTTCAGGAAGTGACTTGAATACCTGTATATTGTCAATGATATTGCACGCCAGGAGAACAAAGACCTTGCATTCTCGCCAACGATGTATTCGATGCCAATCAACCTAGCGTCTTTGGCTTCCGAGTCATAGATGACGCACTGAATGAGTGTATGAGCGCATTCGGCATAACAGAGCATTCGGAGTTACCTGATAAAAGTCGCGTCTCTTGTGGTTGCAGAAGTGGTGGGCCTCCACATGGCGGGTGTGGTCTTGACCAAAATTCCGTCAAAAAAGAGTAAACCCTCGGTGCCACACGACATACGCGTAGACATGGAATGAACAAAGATGTTGGTGTATGTTCCCAATGGGAGCCAACGACGCAACAACCCTGCCAGCAGTGTCGTACGCGGAGGAGCCTTCGTGATGCTTAGTCTCTGGTTCCATGGTGAGGGTGAGAGATAGGAGGGAAAACCACAGAGATAGGGTGACCACAGTGGAACATGACGTCCCGCTGGTGTCATACCCTCCTATCGGAGGTCCTTGGCAGCACACACAAGTGGAAGCATTGATATCGATCAATTCGGTGGACCGGCACCATATAGACCTGTGTAAATTAGTGGAACAAATGTACAAACCTATGATATGTCCAGCGTAGCAAAGCTAGCAGTAGCATGCACTTGGCTCCAGCCTGCTTATAAGCGCCCTCTCGGCAATTCCCGATCGCGCCGTCCAACCAGGTGCTCGCCGTCACAGACAACGAGCAAAGACCCTCGCAACCGTCGAACTCCACAAAAAAAAAGGTAAATAGTTGTCATCTCTTACTTCTGTTCGTATTTCAGCAATCGCATGTCGTTTTCGCGGTCTTTCTGCAATGGATTCATGACTTTCGCCCGGATGGCAGAGCCGTCGCTGACGCATATCCCAGATGTCCGCTACGATCGAGGAAGTTCATTCCGACCACTCTGGCCACGAGCATGAGGAGGATCCCACCTCTCAGGCTGCCCTTGAGAAAATCCAGTCCCGCTCAGAGCGGAAGGCCCGCAAGGCTCTCCTCGGCCTTGGCTTGAAGAAAGTCCCAAGCATCACGCGTGTCACCCTCCGTAGACCCAAGAACGTCCTCTTCGTCCTCTCCTCGCCGGACGTGTACAAGTCACCTAACAGCGACTGCTATATCGTCTTCGGTGAAGCAAAGGTGCTCTACCCTGTGCCCTAAATAGATGTCACCCGAGCAACTAACACAATATAGATCGAGGATATGAACGCCCAAGCTCAGTTGTCTGCCGCACAGCAACTTGCTTCCGGCGGTGCACCTGCTGGCCTCACTAACTTAGAGTCCTCGGGCGCCGCTGCGGAGGGCGACGAGGAGGACGATATCCCAGATCTCGAGGCACCAGAGGAAGATGGCCCGGTGGATGAGACTGGCGTTGACCCCAAAGACATCGAGCTTGTGATGGCTCAAGTCAACTGTTCGCGAGCAAAGGCAGTACGGGTACTGAAGGAAAGCGGAGGCGATCTGATTAATGCCAGTGCGTCCTTCGTTCTCGTGTGTCGCTGTCAGCATATCTGACCCTGCATTGTAGTCATGGCTGCGAGCGAGTGATCCTGTTTTCTATACTCTCTGTATCGCTATCACGCGCAATCCAACACGTGCTTCAGGTTGACTATACGTGGTTGACTTTACGAGTAAGCTCGAGCCCGCAGTCGGGGGCCAAAATCATGCTTTCCAACACCTAAGTTCTACATAGTAATTCGATCGTTCCCAACCATCCTGGATTATTTCAATGCCCTGTCGCCCCTCCTCTCGCGGCCCAACGATTAGGCCCATTTCCTGCGCGGCCTCACAGGCGAGCCTCACGAGCTCCCCCTTCGCGAACATGTGGTAATATCGACGATATATGCGGGGCTCGACAGTCGTCCTAGAGCTTCCCGGTGCATCTTCCATGAGCTGTCTTGCGGCTTGATGTGATTGGGACATTACCCAAGGCACGAAGACATCCTTTCCCGAGGGTGAGGGTGACTCCTCGACAGTGCTCTCGTCTGCTGGTACGACTCGTTTCGACAATTCGTCTTGCTCTATGGCCCAGACATAGATCAGGATACGCCCGTGGGCTGGCGAAACGCACCGGAGAAGTCGCTGCAAAGCCTGCAATCAGTACATGCAAGATGTGCATCGGTTCACGTACCTGCACGGCTAGTCTGCGCCGCTCGTATGAGGCTAGATGGTGTATCGTAGCTATCGAAATAGCGTAGTCCTGTCACTGTTGCCTCAGCGCGCTCGCCAACAGCCCGCATTATCACTCACAAATGCTCCAGCCCTCCACCCGCTATCCAACACGTCTCCCAAGACAACTTCACGAACGACGAGTGCAGTAGATTCAGAGCCGGCGTTTCTGGCGATCAGCAAAAGATTCCTGCTGCGATCAAGGCCAACGGTCAAGACACTTCCCGGCCGATCAACAGGTAAAGGGAGATATTTCCCATTGCCCGTCCCAGAGTCAAGGCCGATCCAACCTGAAGGCAAATCGGAAATGAATTTTGTAATGATGGGCCATGGCTGAGCAGACAGCTTTAATGGAGATCTTCCCTGCGCTCCAGGACCAATACCGTGACCCTACCTTGTACCGAGTAGATGAGAAATGACCAGCTATCTGATCGTATACGGCATGGACGTGTTGGTCTTCGTATGCTTGGAGATCACCAGCGACGGAGGCTGGTGTAACGCTCTTCATTGAGAGCCTCGACTGAACCAAATGATTTGCAGATCACAGCTCGAACTTTAACAATCGGACATCAGATCTTCAGACTCGACAGACTCATGAGCGAACGACATGTTGGTTATACGTCGGTGAACCCCATCATCTCATCCACCAATTTACGAAACTTGCTCCCATCGAAGGCAGGAAATGGCACTATTGCATTGTGATCAAAGGACGCGATGGTCGTCGGAAGATCACTAAGAAAATAAAAGATGAGGACAGTGCAGATAAAAAAGTCATGGGGACCCACTCCACAGATGTAGCTCTGAGGTGGCCAAGACTATCCAGTTGCAAAGCAAGTTCCTCTTGGTGGTTATCCATCAAGGTCGGGTTTGGGACCACGATCAGAGGTTTCCCGGACCTCAGTACATCGAGAATAGTACCTGATCCTTGATCAACGTCAGGACTGTAACACAAATCCTCGCCAAAAAAGCATCCTTACCTGCATGACTGATGACCAGGTCCGCGCGTTCAATCTCGTCTTGGATGGATGGCTTGAACTTCCAGGCCTCGATGTCTACCCCCGCCTTTTTGATCGTCAGCGAGTCCCGAGTGGATGCACCGCAGTCCAAGTCTAGGTCAGAATTGCCGCGTTGTAGCACTGCCCGCACGACTCCTTTCGTGTGCAGCGCTGTGAGTACGGGTTCGGAGATGACAGCTTGTACGAGTGCATCAAACTTGGTGGAACCGACTGTGACGAAGACGAGCATCTCTGTTGGTCTGGAGCTTGCTGGGCACGACTGTTATGACTTGGATGAGACATGTAAACAACTCGAAGATCTACCTCGTGCAACGACGAATATGACTCGATCGATATACTAAATCTTGCATGACTCATCCTGAGCTTGCCATCAGATCATCATGGGGTACACTCTTTGCGTGCTAGGTATTTCTTTCACAACGATAAATCCGTCCACATTGACCACCTCCTCCAGGATGCGGGACCATGGGCGTCGCCATCATATCTGGCGTCATCGCCAGTCTCCAGTCTAGGGACAATGCCCAGGTTTTCCCTAAGTGGGAGTCCCATACACCCGGTACATCTACCCCAACTGCAGACTCCCCCGATCCCTCGCTGCCTTCGCTCTTTATTGCCACAGTCACGAGGCAGGAGAGTGCAAAAAAGCTCCAGCATACGTTTGACTTTCTCGGGGGGCTTGGCTCGTCTGTCCAAGTCCTTGTCAGCGAAAATCTAGCGGCCGTTCAGAAATCTGATGTTGTGATCTTATGGTGCGTCGTTCATGCGCTTCGTCACAATGTCGACTGATGCATCCCCGGATAGCTGTAAACCCCATCAAGCACAAACCATCCTTGGCGAAAATGGAATGAGGGAAGCTCTCGACGGAAAGCTGCTCATCAGCATCCTTGCGGGCGTTACCATTTCCCAGCTGACTTCATGGGTCCCGCCGACCACAAAAGTCGTCAGGGCCATGCCCAATACACCCTGTCGGGTGCGTATGCCCTGCCCCGCCATGCTTTGATCTAACGAAATCCGTAGATTCGCGAGGGTATGACAGTCGTCAGCCCCCTCCCCACCCTCTTGGATAGCGAAGAAGCGCAGCTGGACCGTTCCATCATCCTCAAAATATTCTCATCTATCGGTCGTTGTCGGTTCCTTGAGGAAAAACATTTTGATGCTTGCACGGCTCTCTCCGGGTCGGGTCCTGCGTTTGCATGTATTTTCCTCGAAGCTATGACAGATGGCGGTGTCATGATGGGCTTGCCAAGGGCCGAAGCGTTGGAGTTGGCTGCTCAGAGTGAGTTATTATGTGTTTAGATTCCAAAAAGACAAACCATTACACTCCCGAAGCTTTACAAGGCGCAGCACGCATGACGCTCCAGGCCGGTGCACATCCCGCTCAGATTAAAGATTCCGTGACGAGCAAGTATCCACATTTTGTCAGGTCACCACTACGGGCTAACACTTCTTGTAGCTCCAGGAGGTTGCACCATCGCAGGGCTTTTGGCAATGGAAGACGGCAAGGTTCGGTCTACGATTGCTCGGGCAATTCAGATTGCGACGGAACGCGCCAGTGAACTTGGCCAACCGAAAAAAATATAGCTATCACAGAGGCTTTGGGAGACTAATTGCTTGGATACAAAATAAGTACACTTTGATGACCAAAAAACTAAAATGTGTCCCATCTTGCTTTCGAACCTGCGTGGTATATACTGCAAGGTCCGACATATGTCGTGGGTAGCGACAACGATACAACGTCGCCAACATCCTCTTGCTCCCGTAAAATGAGGGCGGTCGTGTAGGTGTACAACGCCGCCCAGAGTGTTGGAGAGCGACAGACGGTGAACAAACACAAGAGACATGTAACAAGGTGTATTTGGATGCATCGCGGTACCATGATCTGTGCATTGGATCTGAGCTGACGCATACGGTGTAGACTCAAGACGCACTTACCTACTTGTACAAGGCTACTGGTTAGGCAAGTTAAGAGAGGATTGTCTCCTGCGTGTGAACCTCACTGCTTTGAAGCTCAATGGCCATCCAACTGCGGCAAGCAAGCGGGGCAAAAAATTAACAGGGGGTCAATATCGACCACTTTTGATATTGCTCAAAAGAATGAGCGCCACTCCGTGTAATATTTCGGTGAGACGCTAAAGTGAGAGAGCGTTTTCTTACGATCGCACAGCAAGCAGAAGGTAATAATAGGATTGCGGAGGGTAGTATACAATACCAACCTTCGGAAGGTGTCAGTACATAATCTAAGATGATCGTGAAAGAGGCTTACACAATAGCGGGTCACCGATCTACAGGAGGTACAAGTGTGTGAGCGAAAGATGAACACAGAATGGTTGCACGCACAGAATTCGTGAGTGTCGTCTGCTCGTTTGACCGTTTGCTGGATGAAGAAAAAAAATGGTGTGAATTTAGGTGGGATGTTGATGACCAAACATAGGACAAACAACACACTTTCCACGCCTCTTCGAAATCGACTGGGAGGATAACATAACGATTCTTGCGCACAGCTGCAAAAAATTCAGACCGAAACGTTCGCATACGAAGAGGAATTGCTTACCTTGTAGGCCAGCGGCTTGGACAATGGAAGCAATCTCCGCAGACGATAATCGATCAGGTCTTGACACATCTGTAATACTAACGATCAGCTCATAAAAGGATCCTCGAGCTCAGTCAGGACTGACAATCCTCGAGGTCGACATCGGGCCCAAGGTTCATCTTGCTGGTAACAGTCTGGAAAATGAGTCGTTTCTCGCGTCGTGATGGGAGTGGGAACTCGATCTTTCGGTCGAGACGGCCAGGACGGAGTAGGGCAGGATCAAGGGTATCCGCGCGATTTGTCGCCATGATAACCTGGGGAATACAAATGATCAATGCGAAAATAGAGAACGCAGAAATCAAATGACATACCTTGACATTGCTACCTTGGTCAAAACCGTCCATCTGGTTCAACAACTCGAGCAGAATACGCTGAACCTCTCTGTCTGCACCGGTTTGCGCATCAAACCGTTTAGTGGCAATAGCGTCAATCTCATCGATGAAGATAATAGCTGGCGCGTTTTCACGTGCGAGCCGGAACACGTCGCGGACCATACGAGGGCCCTCACCGAGGTACTTTTGTACGAATTCACTGCCGACTACGCGGATGAACGACGCGGTAGTGTGATAGGCAACAGCTTTTACGAGCATGGTCTTTCCAGTACCTGTGATGGGAATGAGCACAAAAGTAGTAAATATCATATGTGCGACATTCACCTGGAGGGCCATACAACAACACACCACGAGGGGGGTCAATGCCGATCTTCTTGTAGAGGTCGAAGTGAGTCAGAGGCAATTCGACCGCCTCTCTGATTTCCTGCTTCTGTGAGTCCATTCCACCAACATCCGAATACGTGACATCTGGTTTCTCCTCTTTTGTGAGCATAGCAATTGACGAATCCGCTTCTGGAGGCAAGATGTCGACAAGGGCATTGGAGTGACGGTGGAGAGCGACAGACGACGAGGGTTTCAACAGTTCCCTGTCCAATGTCGACAAGATCCTCACGACATAATTTGAGCCTGTTGTCGAGCCCACGATGCCGGTCTGTTGGTCGATGGCCTCCAGGAACTGGCCAATGACGAGGGGTACGGACTTGATGCGCTTGACTTCCTCCTGCGCACGAATAAGCTCACGCTTGAGGTTGGCCTGTTCGTCCTTGATATAGCTTTCCTGTATGTCGAGGAGCTCGAGGTGACGAGACAGTTTCTTGTACTTGGTGTAGAGGTCCTCTTCCTCGAGCTCTTTGTAAAGGGCAGACTTTTCGGTCACGACCGACTCGAAAGTGGGTTCCTAGGCCAAGTTTTATCCTCTGAGCGAGGGAGAAGGACATGGAGCGGGCTCACTTCCTTCTGGATTTCCTTTCCAACGTCTTCCATGGTGGTGGTCACTGTCGAGAGTGGAGCATACGCGTAGTATGACGCGTTCATCTTGCTGATGGGAAACTCCTGCCATTCCAGGTCGCATTCAGACTGACCCCGTTGGGCAAGTATTCGACAGCGAGAACGGCCATGGCGCACGTCGTCTCATCCCTCGACCAGCCCTCAAACTACAAGGACTCGCAAAGCAGACTAGAGAGGGCCAAGCAACAGGAGCTCCTCTCCAAGTCGACAACTCTATACGTGCGTGCTAATTCACGAGTCTACCTTCGATACGCCGACACACTCATTTCAGATTGGTAACTTGAGTTTTTACACAACAGAAGAACAGATATATGAGCTATTCAGTAAGTGTGCCAGTCCGGAGGATGGTGGAGGTATCAAGCGCATTATCATGGGGCTCGACCGCAATACTCGGTGCGACTTTACTCTACCAATGCGCTTTTATCCGCTCATGTCTCCATTCGTAAAGAACGCCATGTGGATTCTGCTTTGTAGAGTATTATACACATGCTGAAGCTCTCGCGAGTATGAAGTACGTCAGTGGCACAAAACTCGATGAGCGTATCATCCGTTGCGACCTCGACCTTGGCTACAAGGAGGGACGTCAATTCGGTCGGGGAAAGAGTGGTGGTCAGGTTCGAGACGAACACAGACAAGATTACGACCCGGGTCGCGGAGGTTGGGGTGCGCAAGCACAGCTGGAGAGAAGAAGAGAGGTTGAAGAACGCTACAATGACGCACAAGACGGTCCAGGCGCCGTTGCCAGTGGTGGTGGAGAGTGGAAAGAAACTGAAGTCAAGCCAACTCTCAAACGTGCTCGTTCACCAGAAGATGAAGGGGATACCGCGAGATTTGTCCGTGGAATGCTCTCGTCTCTTGCTGCGCTGACCAGTCATTTCAGGCTCACCGTTCACGAATCGACGATCCCGAGGCTGAGAGGATGTAAAACGGTATTCTATGCTCTAGTTTATATGATGTACCGTCCTATATGGACTTATTAGAAGCCATATGGAGCACGCGTAATAATGACACCAAAGATAACACGGTTGGCGCAGTCATCGAACTACACAAGCTCTCACCTGGAATTTTGTACCGTACGTGTCAGGTCGGAAGAGTGTCTGGTGAATGCGGCGAGCTGTACAATACGAATCTGAGACAGACGGTGTCCGAATCAGATATCTCGAGTAAAGGGAGAACTCGTCTGCTTGTCTTCTGGACATTGAACATCATCCCAAGGATCGTAATTAGTGGAATCACTCACAGGTTGACTTTGTAAATCTCAGGTTTGTCCCCCAGCGTATCAATCTCGCTGTGTTCAAGAAAGTCCTTGACGCATTCCACTGAGGCTTTCGGGGGAAAGCCCCATGCGCAGACTTGCCTACCATTGCTCATGGCACCGGAGGAAGTGAGACCAGGTAAGGACCCTCGCTCGAGAGTTGCCTTGCGTCCCTTGACGCCTCTTAGGTTCTCGATTGTCGGAGGCTCTAGACATGGAATGGCTGTGACAGGATGCCCTCCTATAGTCACATTTCTGAGCTTAGCCATGTCCATCTGCAGAAAGTCGGGATGCGAGAGTGTAATATAGGCCCTGAGTGTCGGTAAGAAACGGAAGAGCTGTAATTGAACTAGATTGGCGTAAGAGCGCGCATTGCGTAGCGGAGCCGAGACACTCACCATCCTCGACACCAACGAGTCGTTCGCGTCTGAGAGCTCTCTCAATGTCGGCGGGGAGGGTTGTCGGGGACAGGTTCTCCAGCCGGATGTGTCGTCTGGTCTCGGCTATCATATGCATTCTTCATTGCTCTACATGGAAGAATGGAAGAGGGAATGACTCACTACTGATCCTTTCTCCGGCTGGTCTAGCTGCTCGACATACAGCACTTGCTGTGAACATCCTCAACAGCTGCAGAACGGTTTGAGCAGAGTCGTGTCATGGTCATGTGACCCTCTATATCATTGCCTCCTACCACGATGTCCTCGAGGACTGACCACCGAAGACGAGAACGGAGTTGGGAACGTGAAGACAGGGACAGGGACAGGGACCGCGACAGAGACAAAGATCGCTACTCAAGAAGTGCAAGGGCGGGTGGACATCGTGATGCTGGACGCAAACGGGACAGTCGTTCACGAAGTCCCCGGAGAGGTGTGTTAACCATGTATCGCCTATTCTAGATCGAAACGACCTCGTTTATGATCAGACAGGCGCGACTACGATAGGGATAGAGACTACAGGAGTTCACGGAGGGACGACAAACGTGATTACGACCGGGGTCGTGATGACCGCAAACCCGATAGAAAAGAAGATAGGAAGAGTGAAAGGAAATCCGAGAGAAAGGATGAAAAGCGGGACCACTACACTCCAGAACGGAGTACCCCCAGGGATAAGGACATCCGTGGCAAGGAACCTTTGTGGCACAGCGAACCTCAGCATCCGCAAGAGGCACGTTCTGATGTCCAACCCGCGGATCGTCCAGTGCCTCCGAAATGTGAGTCATTTCTCGCTCTCCGGTGATGGTCATTCACTTTTGGGTACCAGATGACGTTCCTGCGACAACCTCTTCCAAGCCAATTCCAGATCTAGATACCCCAACAGAGGAGGGCGAGGAAATGGATGTCACCACTGCTGAAGACGAATCCATGATGGCAATGATGGGTCTCTCTGGCTTTGGTTCCACCAAGGTATGAACATCTGTCCTCACTCCCTCCACATGCTGATGATTGCGCACACAGGGCAAGCGTGTTGAGGGAAATCAAGAAGGTGTGGTCAACATCAAGAAAATGCGAACCTGGCGTCAATACATGAATCGGTGCGCCCCGCATTCTAATGACAGTTCGCTCTATCTGACTCATTTCATGACAGACGTGGTGGATTTAACAGGTACTTACATTTGCTGCCAATCTACTTTTTTGCAGGCTCATATTCTCGGTGCAGACCATTGGACAAGATCAAGTAACCTTTTGCCGTTCATGGCCAAGAAGATAAGTCATGCCCTTCATCGCTTCATCCTTGTATATAGTTTTTATCTTGGGCGTGCAATAGTATCTTGCCCACTTGTGCGATGCCAGTAACTTACATGACGAGGAGTCATACCAAGCCGAAACAGTTGAGTGATTGGAAACACTATATCTATCTGGAACGTTCGTACCAACAGCTAGCAGACTGATGTTAATACATTGCCAGTATGGACGGAAAACACACTCATAACTCAGACAAGACAAAACTACAGGGAAGAAAAATGGAAACTGTACTGATAACAAGGAGGGACAAAACCATGCTGTCCCGTCATACTTAGAACCCATGCAGCTTGATGGTGTTCCTAGGGATGCCCTCTTCGACAAGGAAGTTTGCAATCTTGACCCGCTGGTCACCTTGAAGCTGAATGACTTGACCCATCTCTTCATCGTCGACGAGGTTGCCGTTGCAAGCGAACTCCTGCAGGATCTGAGTGAGCCAACATGCAAAGGATGGGATGAACAACAAACCTTTTTGAAGGCTTTGAGGAGCTTCTTGGGATCGTATTCTGTGAGGGGATGAGAAACTGCATCGCCACGAATGCGACCGCCAGCTCACCCTTGGGCAGACCTTGCAACGTGGTCAAAGTCTTCCTTCCGTTCCTCTGCTGAATGCGAATGTGAAGGTAATTCTGTGTGGAGCCCACGTTCTGGCTGTCTGCGAGAGGATCGCCCTCATCAGCAAAAGGATCTTGCAGAGGCGCCGTGGTGAGATACATGTGTGGAGGTGATGAATTGGAGACGACTCACCGAAAGAGTTCAGGTTCTGCACGTTCATGCGATGATGAAGAATAACTAGATTTGAGGAGGATGTGGTGCTTGGGAACACGATGGGAGCTGACGATGACTGGCGACCCGACGAATTTAATAGTCCTGATTAGTAAGCCAGTTCACTACAGGTTCGACGTCAGGACGACTCGCATCATGACCGTCACCCAAGGAAAGAAAAAGAAACCTCCAACGTTTCATTATCTGCCAAAAAGTCGCGGTAGGTATCCCTACATGTATGCTAACGGCATCTCTAACTTGATTCCAGCAAAGCGACTCAAGAAATCTTGGGTCGAAGATCACAAGATACGCAGCAAATGGAAGGCGCAAAAAAGAAGGGATGGTCTAACAAACCAGACCAGTGCGCCGGTTGAAGACGCCTCCAACCATGACCACGACAGAACCAACACCGATGCAGAGTCACACACGTCCAAAAGTCATTCGGACAAGTCACTAACACCTCCGCCTCCTGATGAGCAGTCCTTGTCCCTGCGCGACCTCAGGAAAATCGCTTATGCATCTCAGCCCACCCGCACTCAAAAGGCTGACACATCCCACCCCAAGAGAGCCACCAGACACCCTCACAATAGCCGTGGTGGGAAAGTCACAGCGGGACGTGGAACATGCCAACCAAGCATGAAGCTACGCATGAACGTCTTACTTGAGAAGATCAAACGCGATCTCTCATAGCAATCGCTATTCTGTACGCCTTTTCCTCTGCTGAGGGATTTGTATCCTGACGGATCAGTGAATCTTGTTTGTGCGTAGCGAATTTTTCGAAACATGACACTTCATGCCTTGTTCTCTTTATCATCTGCTTCGTCTACTGCCATCTTTTGCTCTTCACCTCCTCTGGACTGGTCCCTGCTTCCTCTCACGAACCTGGTCTCGAGCGTTTGCAAGAATGGACGCGACCCGACGGTTGTCACCGAGGTGATTGCAGTTGGATGATCACTCATATGTCCTGGACTTGGATCGTCAAGTTCGTCTACGAGGCCTATCGCCCGTTGCGATATCGGTTCGTCAAGAGACTCCGTACCCCCACCCGTTCCCATCGTTTCCATTGCGGCAAGTGCCAGTGGTGATGGTGGAGGGCTTCGTGATTTGGAACGTCTTGCATCATCGTGCAAGAACGGAATAGGCGAAAACATTGGGGTTGTGGGTGTAGATTGTGACACACCAGCTGGAAAGGTACCCATCGAAATCCCGTTTTGTAGTAGTTCTATAGGGAATGCATCCCAAGTCGATGTGACAAGGAGCGATTTTTCCACTGCACGAAGATATTTGCCGATGAACTTGTAGTGCCGCTTTGGATGTACACAGAGCTCGCACACCCGCTGGATGGTAAATGGCGGATTGCTGGATCATGTTGTCAGTGGATGATCAGGGTAATACTGTCCAACGCACTCTTCGAATTCATGAAGTTGTTGAAAAATACGCTCCTTCGTTTCGTTTGCCTCATCTTGATTCATACGAGCTTTCGGTATCTCTTGAGGGTTCATTTCATTGGGTTTTCGAGGAAGAAATGGTGGCAGTCTCAAATTTCCTAAGCTGTCTACCACCCCCGTGGCAGGCTTCGAAGGCTCCATAGGCGGAGCATCGTCTGCGAGGAATAATGCAATATTCTAAGAGACGCACAAATTAAGTACCCGGGAAGCAGGAATCCATTGCGACGCACCTGGCCAATCTTGTACTTGATCATCTCCCGAAGAAGTTGCCATTCCGTGCTTGCAGATGGTCAGGTTAGACTGTCAGCACACTACAGAAGGCTTACTTGTGCTCGAGTGTGTCAGTGGAAGCAATATGCTCTAGGACCGACTGATTCTCTGCCCGTGATTCATGAGTCTGAGGCGCAGCAGATGCATGCAGTGCTATACCTGGACACCATTCAAAACTTTTCGATAGGTCGTATGGGCATTCGGCCAGTGTGGATGCCATGCTAAACCTGTATCAATGGGCTTGGCAGAGTGCTGCGTATTGAGTCCGAATCCGCTTAGTACAGAGGGAGTAATTAACTTGATAAGGGTCGAAGGCTTGTCGAGATTTCAAATCGTAGATTGCTCTAAGTTAGATCCACTGACCCTTCATGGATGTCGTGTACGTTGTGGGATGGCTCTGAACAGTTCATCACAAAAAAAGAACGGCTGTCTCACTACTCAGCCAGCGTTGGCACGGCCGCAGCAGCTTGGTGCAATGCTTCGCAGCTGCTGCCAAGACAATCATCAGGCTGTGTGAAGATCTCGGGTAAATGATAATGCTGGTGTTTCAATTGGCGTGCAATGCGTCGTGCACACCGTCTCGGACCCATTTAAACGTTGTCTGAACAAGACCACCTCAAGCAGACGCGAGTTCACGATGTCGCCCTTGAGCAAGTTCTTGGGGTCACCCAGCAATGTCCCGACGAAGAGGACGGACAACAAGAGGCGCATCAAACTCCTCAAGTCTTACGCCCCGGACTGGTACGTGTGTCAAGCAGAGGGATAGCACGCTGTTGATGTGTTTTTTTAGGATTATAACGATAGTTTTGGCGTAGGTTCTTTGTCCGTTAGCAAGCCCCCTTCTCACATTCAGATTTGATGCAGAGCCGTGTTCTTTGCTTTGGACAGTGTCCACGGATTCAGAAGAGAATTCTCTGTCGATGATGAATCGTAGGTCGCCGTTCGAATTATGGACAGCAGGTTTATTGACCACCTTCCTCTAGGATTCGTTTTCCGTAAGCTTGGTTCAGAACCTCGCACATCTCGAAGCTGACATTTAACATATAGCTATGCTGTCTACGAACGTGTGCCAGTATGTATTTTTGTTTTTATTTTCAGTCTTTTTTTCTTAAGAACATTTCGGTCATGCCCAGGATGTCGCCCTATATTTTATCGCCTTGGTAGCACCTTTGGTTATCCTGCTTGTCGTCAACTTGATCACTGTCCGATCTTTCTGGGATTATCACAACGGTGCTCTCGGCTGTTTGTTAACTTTTTCTCCCCTTTACAATGACACCATTAACGTCAAATTATTTTAGTGATTCTTGGCCTGGCTATCACTGGTGCTGTCACACAATTCTCCAAGATCACCACTGGTCGTCCCCGTCCAGGTTGGCTTGACCGTTAACTTGTTGTGCAATGATGATGTATGTGATTTTTAGACCTCCTTTCTCGTTGCATCCCAAAATCCGGATCTCAAGATCCAACCTACGGGTTGTCAACCGATGCAATCTGTACACAGACGGACCAGTCAATTATGCTCGATGGGTGGCGTAGCTTCCCAAGTGGTCACTCGAGCCGTAGGTCAACCAAGCATGACATGCCCTCACGAAGGCTGAGCATAATTAATGTAGTGTCTTTTGCGGGACTCGGATTCCTTTCTTTCTATCTCGCGGGCAAGATGCACTTATTCGACACTAGGGGTCATGCGGTGAGTGTGACCAAAGCTCAGCGAACGTTTGTCCACTAAAACAATCCACCAGCACAAGGCTTGGATATCCTTCACTCCATTGGCTGGTGCAACCCTCGTAGCTATCTCGCGTACGATGGATTACAGACGTAAGCTTCTTCGGACTTCTGATACCTCACGGTTGACACAAATCTATATTAGATCACTGGCAAGACGTTGTCGCCGGTTCCATCTTAGGGTTTGTTATTGCATACTTCGCCTATCGACAATACTTTCCTTCCCTCGCCTCCCCCATGTCACATCGTCCTCATTCCCCTCGTGTTCCACGCGACGAGTCTGTCCTCCCTACGACGACGCGGGATGCTCAGCGTTTCCACGATGATGGTGAACAGATGGAACTTGTTGATGGTGGTGTACCCGAGCCCGACGTTGGCCCCTTGAAGGATATCTGGAGAGAGGGCGAGAGTCATTCGACCAGTTCACCAACGGCTTAAGCCATCATCGACACGAGTTTATGCCTTCTAGCCTTGTTCTAGCCCATAGTCGGACTTTTCATCTCCAATGGTATAATACACACGGTGGCCTGCGTTTTTCACGCAGCTTGGACTTGTATGGACGCTCATGTATTGCTCATGTAACGCAGATTCTGGATTTTGTTTGTTACAAGTGTCGGACGACGTCGGCGATATCGGTATCCTTTTGGCATGGACGAGTCACGTACCAGATACCATTTAAACAGCACTCGACGGCTTGTCGGGTACTCATAATCTCTCCTCGACTTCTGCGACCAAAGCTTCTTCTGATCAACCATCTCACGCCCCCAAGTCGTAAAAGCAACTCTCTTCGACCCGCCCCTCGTCTTCATGTCCGACCGAATAATTAACTTTGGTGCAGGGCCATCGGCCTTGCCGGAGGAAGTCCTCACAGAGGCATGCAAAGGCCTGCTCAACTTCCAAGACACTGGTATTGGTATCGCAGAGATCTCGCACCGTTCAGCAGATTTCGACAGGTTCCTCCGAGAGGTCGAGGAGAACATGAGAATACTTCTCCAGCTCCCTCAGGACTACAAGGTTCTCTTTACCCAGGGAGGCGGAACCACCCAGTTCTCTGCGGTGGTATTAAACATGCTTGCAAGGTATCGAAGTCGCGGCGGAACGGCCCAAAAGCCTGCAATGGATTACATCGTCACCGGTTCCTGGAGTGATAAGGCGATGAAGGAAGCGAAGAGGCTTGGGGTAGGGGACGTTAACGTTGTCGTCAGCGCGCAGACCGTTTCCGGGGACGGGGAGAAGACTTTTAACCGTATCCCCCATCGCGACAGCTACAAAGATAAATTCTCGCAAGATTCAGCTCTTATCTACTATTGCGCCAACGAGACCGTCGATGGCGTCGAATTTAACGACGATCTAGAAAGCCCTACTTCATTCCCATTCGACAGCCTCCCTGATGGCGCGCCGCTTGTTGCGGATTATTCCTCCTCCTTCATGTCGCGTCCTATTCCGTGCATCGAAAAGCATGCAGTCATTTATGCAGGCGCGCAAAAGAACATTGGACCTGCAGGTTTGACAATCGTCATCGTCAGAGACGAGTGGGCAAACGTATTGGACAGCAGCATTCCCTTGTGTTTATCATACAAGACTCTGGTGGACAGTCGCAGCTTGCATAACACCCCCCCAGTTCTATCGATATACATCACAGGTCTGGTGCTTCGACGGATGTTGGAGATGGGGGATCGGAACGGACGCCCCGGGGAGAAAACACTCGAACATTATGGGGAATGCACTGCCAATAAAGCCTCGAAAATCTATGCAGCCCTGAAGGGGGGAGAAGCTCGAGGAGTTTTCAAAGGCAAGGTGCTGGAGGGCTCGGGCAGCAAAATGAATGTCGTGTTTGACATCGTCGGCGGAGAGGATCGGCTGAAACAATTTGTTTCTGGCGCGGAGCAGAGAGGTATGAAAGGGATCAAAGGCCATCGGCGAGCGTTTCCTTGCCTTGTTAGTTACCAAGCCAGCTAATAAAAAAATATAGGTCCGTTGGAGGTGTCCGCATTTCCCTCTATAACGCGATAACGGAAGGCCAAGTGGATAGACTAATTCAATACATGAATGAATTCGTGTAAGATACCGGTGTAGGACGATGATTCAGCGCAAGAGTGATTTTCTGCCAACTGTGATCAGCCCAATCTCCGGACCCTATAGAAGCGTCTTCATTCGTTCCTTGTGAAACACCGCACCGGCAAAGCTGACTTCGCGGCCAGAGTCGTGTGCATTTGAACGTGGCAATGGTGTTTGTTTATACCAGGTTCAGCTTGGGCTACGACTTAAAATGCGGTTCAAAAAAGCGTCACCTGTGCGATTCGAACACACGCGGGCAAAGCCCAACCGCTGTGCTGATAGCAGGCGATCCCGTTAACCACTCCGGCAAAGTGACTTGTGCGTGTTAACTGCATGTGAATATATATATCGCTCTGATGAAGATGAACGACCAAACCCTGAACTCCAAACTACATACTTGTCCTTTGGATTGGTATTCATTTGAGGTATTAAATTGCCGTTTCACATGTAACGCTTATTCGAAAAGAATATTGTATGCCCCATGGCTGAGTTGGTTACAGCGTCCGACTGTTACGCTAGCTACATCGGAAGGTCGTGAGTTCGAGCCTCACTGGGGCAGTAACCCTTTTTTTTTCAACCCGACACTCCGGGGGAGTCGTTACATTAAAACGCTCCCAGGAACTCATGCATTTGTGAATAAACTCTATCCACGCAGTGGAAAAAGGAGTGACTGGAGGCAACTGTAACTGACCTGCGGTCTGCGGTCTACCGGCCAATTTCGTGACAAAAACGACTGCCCCGGTGAGGCTCGAACTCACGACCTTCCGATGTCGATGCATAACAGTCGGACGCTGTAACCAACTCAGCCACGGGGCACATGGTTTGGCGTCTAGCCCATAATAATATGGTCGTAAGCTACTCGATGTGTCTTTTCATTTTATTTCGCAGCGCCCGACAACTACTGGTGACCTTTGGATTTTTTGCTTCTAGGTATCCATGCCTCAACAACATCATCATCCCGATCTTTGTCGTCTCGCCCCTCTCTACCATCCCGTCTCCGCTTTTTCCCCCCTTTTGCTTTTGCTTCTTCTTTCAACACATTCACAGCCAGCCGACCAGCTTCATCTACACGCTCTTTCAAAAGCATCACTTCTTCCTTGCTGGTGGGAAATAACTCGAGCTTCTTCCCGATGACCTTTTCTATGCGTTGGAGTAGTTCGACATCGTATTGCGAGACTATTGTGATTGATTTTCCAGCGCGTCCGGCACGAGCTGTTCGTCCGACACGATGGATATAGTCCTTTGAATGGGTAGGGATGTCAAAGTTGATCACCACATCCACAGATGGGATATCGAGACCACTACCTCCACTGATCAGCTAGTCGAAGGTGCATCACATTACGGTACACATACCGACTAGCAACGTCAGTTGCCACTAGAACCTTTCGGCCGCCTGTTTTGAATTTATTAAGGGCGCCCAATCGTTGGCTCTGGCTGAGTTGTCCATGAAGGGGAACGGCTGGGAACCCAAGAGTACGAAGTATGGTGGACAACCTACAGGAGGGATAGGCAAAAGGGGTATGTGAACATCCGATGCTGTATGCGTACCTTTGAGCATCATGCACTGTCCTAGTGAAAACAAGGATCGAATTCGAAGCCAGCTCATTTGCCAGATAGATTAAGTGGACATCTTTCTGTATCAACGGGACAAAAAGATAATATTGTAGTAGGGTTGATACGGTTTGATATCTAGGGCCGTACATCAATCGCGCGGGGTGGAACAAGGATGAATTACTCACTTTGACGAGACCTCGACTCGTACAGGATTTGACAAACTTGCCCTTTGCAGCTTCGCAACCTTTGTAGTCATTGTCGCAGAAAAGAGGTAAGTAGTCCGCTCCTTTGGTATCACTTTGAGAATTTGGTCGATATCGGCACCAAAGTCCATGTCCAAGAGGCGATCGGCCTCGTCCATGACCTTTGTAGCGCATCAGTAAATCTCCATGCGCGCTTTGAAGACAATGATGCTTACCAAAAATTTCAGACTTCTTAGACTAAACCCTTTCGTACTCTGGAGATGGTCATTCAGACGACCAGGCGTTGCAACAATAACGTGCGGCTTCTTTGCGAGGGCGACTGCCTGGGGCATTTTGTCCACTCCTCCGATTAAAACTAAGCAGCGAACTCCCATGGCTGCTCCGAGAGACTCGAATTGTTGTGATATCTGGTAGGCGAGCTCACGTGTGGGTGCAAGCACGCAAGCAAAGAGCCCCTTTGGTTCCTCCCATAGTTTTTGTAGGATAGGTAGAGCGAATGCGGCGGTTTTGCCTGAACCCGTTTCTGCGACGCCGATGATATCCCGGCCTTCGAGTGCATAGGGAAGGACTTGTTGTTGGATTTGGGTCGGTGTCTTGAAGTTGATCTGGTCGAGTGCCTGGAGGAGAGGTTCGATCAGGCCAAGGTCTCTGAAGGTCTTCGTAGTGGACGTGCTGGCTTCGTCTGGTGTTGGCATTAGGACTTGAAGTTTGTTTTTCCACGAATAGTAAGTAGTCGCCGAGCTTGCGTCAGGCATCGCGCGACGAGCGTTCGCAATGTCAAGCCAGCGCGTTCTCGTGACGTTCGCTGCACCCCCTTCCTTCCAGTCCTCTGATAGCTGCAAGCAAGTGATTGCAGCTTTACGTTCACAATTACCCCTGCGCAGCATTCACTGGAGATCTGCTTCCCGACCCAATATACGCACCATTCAAGAGCTCGAACTAACCTTGGTTGCTCTTGACTCCCTTCGAGACGAACTTACCTCTCAAGTTCCCCTCGCCCTTCTCGAGAAACCTCTCTTGAATTTATATGTAGTTACATGTGAAGTAAGCGAATTCATGTTCGGACTTGTCTTTGTTATTTACTCCCCTGTGCAGGATAATGAAGCCTACAGAACAACTGTCAAGAAGCAGATTAAAGACTGGCAGATATCCATCCTCCCGAGGAAGAACCAGGAATGGCTCATCGTACATGTCGTGCGCCCGGACACGAAAGTAGTGGACCGAAAGTTCTTCAACATGAAGGGCTCTGTGTTGGACAAAATCAAGGCAGATTTTAACGTCGACAAGCGGGACAGGTAATGCCATGCATTAATTTGATTTAGGATGGTTGTGCACAGTACCTCATAGGTGCGTTCAGCTCGCCTGGTCTGCTGGCGAGCAGAGTCCTGCTGTTTGGGCAGACCTCATAAGCAAGATCAAGGATGGACTACTTTCTGCCCTCGATAATGCCGTGTCGTCGAGGGAGGAGGAACTGAAACGGTCAGAAGGTCAACGTCACATGCCGGGGTGGAACTTTTGCACATATTTTATACTGAAGGTAAGCCTACAAGTATGTCGTCTGTGATACCACAAAGAAAGGTCGTCTCAGGAAAGTCTGGCAACCTCTTATGAGGGGATAAATCTTTTCGACGACGCACTACAGCAATACAACGAACTCGAAGCTGCTTTTATGCAGGTCCTGAGGGAGAAGAATATGTCGTGGTTCGGAAGTCTCATTCATCCAGTACCCAATGACGACTCTATACCATTACTATCTACGTCCAAGAAACCTTATCGCGACCTCATCCTCGCAAACACAATTTCCGTCTTCGATCTACGGGCATATATTCTTTCCAGGCAATCCGTACTACTGAGCAAATTACGCCAACCTTCAGAGATTTGTTGGAAGGCGTTCACATTTTTGAGTACATTCGGAAGACACCTGAGGGAGGTCGAGGTTAGGAGTGCAGATGCAGTCGACGCCCAATATGCTCATAAAAATCTTCAGCCCTCGCTCCCTAAATACTTCATTGAATCTTGGACATTCTCCTCTGCTCTCAGTGTTCTGGACCAGTGCGATTCGTGGGCTTCTTCATGGCCGGAGTTGGATGCTCTGTCCCTTGCACGCTACAGCGCAAGGAAAGGGGAGCTGACCGAACTGGCAAAAATCCAGGTGTGTACTTGTGATGGCGGTTAGGTATCATGATACTGAGCGAACGTCAGCTTGATATACTCGGTATTAGGGAAGGTTATTTGCCCTCAAAGCCCCCTTTCTCTTTGGCGACACCAGCCCCAGTAGTGGCTTCACATTCGGCGATCACATTCGATAGCAAGTCTTCAGACTATAGCATCAGCAAACGCGAAATTATATCCGCTATCGGGGACAAGGAAGTCTTCTATGATTTGTACACCACTGTTTCCAATCGCGCCATTGACATGTATGTGAAAGCCGGGAGAAGAAAATTTGCACTCAAAATACACGGCAGCCTCGCTGCTCTTGATGTGTAGGCTCGCAATCCAGTTGGGTCACTTCAAAAACTGAGCACTTGTATGCTGTAGCTATCGCGGAAGGCTTTCCAACGCACTCACTATATTTTCCTCGCTTCCGGCACATTATGCTCCTCACGGATGGACATCATTGGAGTCATTGATGCTTTCCCGTGCAATCGACACACACGCTGCATTAAAGAGACCGCGCGACCGCGAATGGATCCACATCCTTCTCGCTTTCCTCAAGACATATATAAATGACAAGAACACGGAACTGGTCGTGTCTGATGAAGATATCGGGCAATATATTACTGGACTTGTAAACGCTCTTCGAGAGGCGGCAGAGAAACTTGACTCAGGTCATTGATTTTACTCATATTGCATGTATACGATTTCACAGATCGGAATTTCCAGATCTCATCCACCCTGATCACCCCGTGATATCAATCAGTGTCGTTGGCGATGCCAGCTCTAGCGAGGAGGAAGACAGTCTTTCCCTACCAGTGACTATCCAAAACTGGTTACCATGTGTATGGACCTCTTGCAGCCTGTATACTGATTGTTGATGTTTTTTCCAGGATGTCGTCATCGATGAAGTTAGCGTATCGCTCACAGGACAAGATGCCAATCGTTTGAAGTTTGCGGCACCAGTCAACAAGCTCTCCCCTGGAGATAATTACCTGACCCTAAGCTGTGCGGTACGTCACCTCCAGAATGTTGCTCCGAAATTACTGAACCTCGGATCCGAAGACCGCGTGTTCTGGCATGTATATCCTGGACAGTAGCGAGATCCGAATGTCTCGACTTCTGTTCCAATGGAGTTACAAGACATCAGTGACGACCATTCCCTCGAAGAGAAAAGTGGTGTCATCAGTGCGACTCCCGCATGATTCCCACGGGCTGGATATTCAGCTCCATCAGTCGCATGAGGGTAAGAACTCGTGTAATTCCGTACTTATCGATATACTCATGGCACCACAATATTGCAAATAGTTGATCTCGGGGCAATTCCCCGAATGGTGTTGGTTCTGTCCACCGGGCGTAATGACATCTCCATAGCGACTATAAGGTTGTCTCCACCTGGTGGGGTTGCCTTTGATTATGCCAATGCTCAGGCACGGAATTCAGGTCAGCAGCGATTCAGTTCGACGCTCAGTGTTGTACTATGATATATATGGTCTGATCACAATAGGGAAATTCGACCCTTTGGAAAATGGCATCAAAGTTGCTGATGTCCCGAAAGACACCAATATGGTTATCTTCATCCCGCACACCGACGCTTCGAGGTTTAACGCAATGGTACTTCAGGACTTTTTTTCTCCGTGCCTTACCCTTATGAAAACGCTCCTAAGAAAATCGACGTTAAGGTGACCTACAGCACAGCTCCACAGCCGACAGTTACACGGACATTAAGAAAATCTAACATTGTCAACGTTGCACTTCCTATTGCAGTGAACGTCGAAGACTTCTTCCGTGGGGAAAGGTACTTCCACGTTCTTCGGCCTAGAGCCCCGTGTCATTTAGCAACCCCTTTCTCAGGCTGTTTTCGAAATTTACTATATCTGCCACTACTCATCAGCATGTTCGGCTATTTTCGGCGGATCTGCAAGGGCCATCCCATGGCCTCAATGGCGTCAAGATTGCCAAGTATCATTCCAGCCATGCCATGATGGTGAGTCACGTCTTTGGGCAGTGTCCATAACAATACCGACCTTTCGGTAGACAGTTGCCCCGGATCATCCTGTTAATTATGTTTTCTCGATCGAATCCGAATATGGGCCAGGTGCATGACAACCATTATTTTAATTTTGTTTCCAACTGAGCGGGATAAAGTTTTGGAGCCCCTTAACCTGGTTATAGTGTATCGCATCCTCCGCGAAGGTACCTTTCTTATTCCATAGTCGGCGACCAATTGATCAGTCGTACGATCAGAGGTGACGGCGCTGGTGCAGAAAATAATCGACAACGTTCTTGCCCAGACTTCACACAACGTTTCGCAGGGTCGGGAATTGGCGGCCAGCATCATCCAGTACCTGGAGGGTGATGCCGCGTGGGTTGAGTTGTACAACGCCACCGGCGAAATTCTGATACCCAGTACACTGGGCATTCAAGATGGACTTAGAGAGTTGTTCACCTCTTTACAGCAGGTGCTTTACGTTGCTCTGATATGATTCGCATATATTTATTTATCTTTGCTCTAGGGGCTCGCGCGCAGCAGACCGCCCACGGAGTCACCATCCCCGTGGAGGGAACTCAGGATCCCAGTGGATATTCCACGGATGAATGTCAGTCCAACGTTTATAATTGCAAAGTAGTTGACTTGACGGGCTATTCCAGATCGTTGCTGCGGCGCACATCAAAATCCACTCTGGCCCATTTGGAAGTGACAGCGAGAAGCACGCTCCCATCTATGCTGGGCAGCCGATCTTCGCCACCTTGTCCATCAGAACGTCTCTGCATTGGGAAGACCCAGAGAACAAGCGGCAGAAATATATTCTGCGCTACGACATCGACGAACGTGTCAAAGATTGGCTCGTGTGCGGTCGGAAGCGAGGCGAATTCATAGCTCAGGTAAGCACAATGAACGTCACTATTCAAATAACGCCACATGCATCATCCATGTGAACACAGGACAATGAGGCTTTGAGCGTCCCTTTGACTCTAATTGCACTGCATCATGGAGAATTGACCCTGCCCAAGATCGATGTCAAGCCATTGCCGCTCCCGGGCGATGGCATGACAACAAGTGCGATGCCCAGCATTGACGCGCACCAAGTTCACGGTGCAGAAACGGTCCTAGTGCTACCGAGAGGTGGGAGGAGCACCTTTGTGGTTGGCATGGGATTGCAGGACGAATAATACGAGGGGTATTACGACCATACTTTGTCATTATCTGAAACGTCGGACATTGCCGAAATTAAGCTTTCAACATTGTGGGTTTACCCCCTGCATGTCCGAACCATATGCCGAGGACCAGCGCGGCGTTGGACACCAGCAACATGCCCGATGACAAGGATGTCGAGGGGAACACGTTCCACGAGTATTCAATTCCAACGATAATGGCCAACCTACCGTTAAATAGTTAAATAATAAAGATCATAAAGGAGGGTCGAGATGGTGGAATACTCACTGCAGGAGAAGCGGGTATTTCGTCCGTTGGGCCAGAAATGGCAGTTGTTGGCAGTACCACGAATAAAATTGATAATGCAACGACCGAGCAAAGAGGATCCCGATCAGATTCGAAGTCATCAATACCGTAGCAACATCTGCAGCACCAATGAGCACGCCACGCTTAGCGATCACAGAAAGACAACTTCACAGTCAGCTGACACGGGTGAGAGCATGGCAGGAAGCGTCGGATGGCGAAAACCCCTGCGGAGAACAGCAGCAACGCCGCCGCCGGAACGACACCACTTGAATAGGCCGAATGCAACCAGGACCGATACATGTCCGACGAGTAAACCTCGCGCCCACGAATGGCTGAGAAAAGTTTGCTCGTCCAGGAAGCGCCAGTTGACCGTCCATTTGTAGAGGAAGATGCGGGATAGATCGAAGGCGTTCCGTAAATATGCCCGAGCATCCCCTTCTAAAAATGAGCGTGCGAGCATGATCTGGGTCAGAACCAAGACGAGTAGTTGGCGTATGGTGACCATTAAACCACGGCGATTGAAGAGAATGACGAGGATACCGGGGAGGTACAACAACGCGGACATCTTGACAGACAATGCCAGGCTAGCATGTCCATCAGCTCCATTCAGAAATAACAGCTCACCCAAGAGAACCAACCTAAAGATCAGGATGCCCAAGCCATCCGAGGCATTTTGGAACAACAATATAGCGGCCAGAACGAGAACTAGCGACCAGCAGTCGTTGAATAGCCGCAAAACAAATATGGAATGCAGTCTCTTGCTGAGAGGTAAGAGTAAGACGGCCCAATTCGGTGCGCCGCCTTGTCTGTAAACACAGCATGCGAGAACGAGAGAGACGATATACAACGCGCCATAGATTTGTTGCGCTAATCCGATGTTTCGGCCAGCGTTGGTTATGCGATGTAAGAGATGATGAATGTGAACATGCCCAGCGGGATACCTAGTTTCCAGACGTGAGTTTCGGCAGAGCAAGAATGAAAATGCAAGCCTACACTAGCGGACCAGTGGGGCCAACTATGTTGGTGTAATTTCGTTCTCCCTTCAAGTACAGGTCAATATGGACCATATACGTCTCCCAGTCAATCTCTGTATCTGTTTGTCACTTAATCACATAGATGAAGGAACATATGGATTCAGACTGACATGGAATAAAATGTATGATGAGCTGGGTGAGGAATGCATCCCCGAGGATCACAATGCCGCTCAAACCCCAGAAATAGTGTTTGTCGAAGAGCAAGGAACGGAGGAGTTCGTATCCAGAATGGAGAAAACTATTTGATGAAACAGCGCGAGATGGGTTGGACATCTAGTACAGAAGCTCCAGGCCAACTTCAGGTTGGCGTATTTGCACAGGGTCCTTGTTGATATTGGGACAAACTTTGGCGGGCCAATATGGACAGCAACGTATTGCTCACTATTACTTACCCACACACGACGCTAACAAACTATGGATATCGTGCCTGACGATTTCGTAGTACCATCGCAGAGTACATTTTTTGTCTAGACAAAGAGCAAGAACTCCAAGGAACATATAAGCATACATATGCAGGGTGTCAACATGCGACCAAAACACACAAAAGCTTTGGATGGGACAACAACAGATGAGACTAGGGTAAAGGCGAAGTAGGGGTGAAATGAGTACTGTGACAGCAAATGTGAGAGCAAATGTGAGGAGGAACAAGACAAAAAGAGTAGAATATAGGGCTCAACCCTTGCGTTGCATCAAGGCCGATCCCAGATTTTGTTGGGCATAAGAGTCCATTGTATTAGGATCACGGGAAGGAGTATTGTGGCCAGATGGAAGCGGCGACGGTAGCCACCCAGGGGTGATAAGCCCGCTGCCACCTGCACCAAATACAAAACCGCCGCTCAACCCTTCCATGGTATCCGAATAGCCTGTTGTCATGCCTTTTGTTAATCATATGGGGGAAAGTTGACGTTAGACATCAAACGCACCAGGCACGAGGACACTGTCCCAGAAACCATTGCTGAAAATGTTCTCCATAGATAGCATTCCCATCCCTTCGTCGGACGTTGGCAAGGTGGCCATGGTTGGCGGGAACGTGGACATATCTGCCACAGGCCCCATCTCGCTGGTGAGGTGAAAATCGTTCATGCCGTTCGTAGACATCGTCGACCCAAAAATGCCCATGTCATTTTGTCCAACCATTTCATCGCCCACTACGACCTCCGTCTGAGGTTGAGACTGCTGCTGTTGCGGTTGTAATTGTTGCTGTTGCTGGGGAGCATCGGTGCGGGCGGAGATGAGTGCACGGAGGAATGTGCTGTACAGAGCGGGAGTATGGTGGGGGTTGATTGCGATTTCACCGAGAACTGTCGCAATGTCTTTAACGAGGTCGATGATCTTCTGCTCATTCTCGATGTATTGTTGAAATTCCGGTCGTAGGAGCTAGAAGAGATTATTCAGACAGTAGTTATTACTTTATCGAAGCAACCATTTACCTTGAGCAAACTTAGGACGGCGTACGACAAAAACACGAAGTGCGAGTCTGGCGAATATCTGAGAAAGCCTCGTGGTGCAAGTTCGTCGCGTGCAATGACGGCAACGGCCGTGGCTGAGGTGTGGCACTTTGAGAAGAAGTATGGGATATCTACAGCCGAACGTTCGATGGCGTGTTGAAGTCCAAAGGAATGTATGACCAGTGAGTAGTAATGGAAGTAGAACATCATCATTGTGGAGGAATAGTCCTTGAGCACTTCATCACCTATGGTCGCAACAAAACAATGAGATCGACAATCGACGTATGGAAAACACTCACTCGTTATAACAGGGCGAGAGGTCGTCCATTCATGCAGCCAAGCTATTTTCTGCTGTTCAAAAGCCTTGATTACCAACAAATAGTCGCAGTCCGTTTGGAGGCCGGAGGGAGTTGTGATGCCAGAGTACAAGAGATCCAAGCTACGAGACACGATACGTTGCAATTCCTAAAAATCAGTTCAACACATTGGCTAAGGAATTAGGTGAGGAAAAACGGACTCACAACATAGGCCGCAAGCGCTCGGTCGCCGGGTGTACCTACTGGGGAGGTGATCCACTGAAGGACATTACGTATAATGAAACTACGGAAGACGAAACCAGTTTGGGCATGTCATTTACACATTTCAACAGAAACACCCACTCTTCCCGTATTGAATGGGGTTTACCCATCTGAGCACTTGCACTCCTGTCAAGCGCAAAGCACAGGAGCCATGTGCGTTCACGATTGTGTACTTCCTTATCACGTGCACGACCTTCTGGAGTGTCTTGGCTTGTCACAGCCGTCTTGCGGTGCAAATTCAGGTCTGTAGCCATTCTTCGAATCGAAGTGAGGCAAGGCTATGACGTAACAGAAGCTGCACGAACCGGATAGCCATCCCCAACAGTAACCAAGTTTTGTCATACTCGTACCGCTCAACAGCACCGCATCCCCATAGCGTGAGCAAGAGATAGGCTTGCACGATTTCAAGAGATTTGTAGCCTCGTGCAGGTACGGTGAAAGCGAGCTTTTGTGCAAGTTCCGCGAGTTGTGAGTGAAGCTCTGGACGGTGCGTGTAGAACTTGGAGGCAATAGCACAGACTATGTGATTGGGTAAAGACGACTCCTCGGGAAGTAGATAAAAGGCAACCTACTGGATGTAAGTAAGAACGGAGACCTCGAACAAACAAGGGATGGTGTGTGGAATTCTTGATCCAAGAGATGGCAATGCATCTGTGGGGGGAATCAGGAACGGATCGAATGTACTGTAGCGTTACGACTGACATTCATGTGGTCAAAGAAACTGATGAAGGTTTCATGTTCAGTCTGAATACGGGACAAGGTAGGGGACTAACATGTTGAATAACGCCACCACCTCTTCAGTGCTGACGAGGCTCAGCATCTCTGGTTGTATTTGTCTCTCGATGTATAGCCGTCTGAGCGGTAAGATTGATATGGGACCTGAGACGGAATGAGCGGTGCGGCATGACTCGGGAGAAAGAGATGATGAAACCTGGTCTGAAATAATTGTCACTCGCGACGCCAAGCCGACGATCCGAATCAGCATCAGTTTGACGTGCGGTGAATGATGTCGTGATTCCATGTGCTCTCCGATTGGCCAAACTCGCTTCGGCAAGCAATCCCAGGGGGTTCAACGAGTTGTCTGGAAGGGAGTGTAATTTGGGAGAAGACGAAGAAAGAGTAGCGCTTTGAGGGGGATAAGTGGGTTGCGGGGGAGGTGAGGGTGATTGCAAGAGTGCCTGAGTTTGAGCGGTTTGAGCGGCTGGAGATGGTGAGCGGGAAATCATGCCCGAAGTCATGCTGGGGTTTCCGATGGACCTGAGGACGGTGTCGAGAGTACGTTCCATTTTGCGGAGGGACCTTGTGAGGAGTTCGTGTTTTCTTGGGCTTGAGTTTGAGTGTTGAATATTTCACGAGGAATGAATGGTTGATGGGCTTACTTGGATGAGCGCTTTCCACGGTTGGACTCTTCGAAGACACACTCGTGATTACCGGCGAGACAACGTCTGCAGGGGGGACCCTGCTCTGCGCCAACACATTTCATTTTGAGGCGACGACAGACGGTACACGCGCTGGAGGAAGAGAATGAGGGGCAGAAGGAAAGCGGGCTAGGATGATCTTACCGGGCACCCCTGGTTGACTTTGGCTTTGGTTCGTCTTTTTCGGCTGCTGGGCTGGGGCCGTCTGTCAAGTCGTCGGTGCGGGGCTTCTTTCTGCTGGGGTCGCTGAGCGTGCTGACGTGGGAGGATGGGCGCTTGCCATTTGTGGGGGGAGAAAAGGACATATTTTCTGTTGGGGGGGTGCCGATGGTGTCGGATCCCTGGGAGGAGGGGGATGAGAGGTTGTGTGGGAGGGCGAGGTGATGGGATATGGGCTGTTGCTGTGGCTGTTGTTGGTGCTGATACGGGTAGTATGATGGGTAGAGAGAGAGGGCAGGATCGATCTGAGGGGAACGCGGCGGGGGCATGTTGGGCTGTGGAATGCCGTGGTCCTGGTGGTGCATGGACATGATGAAGTTGAACTTGTGAGAGGGGTCGAGGTAGTACTGCGGGTAACATGGGGTGGGAGACAAGGGCATGAGGATCATCTTTTCTTTTTTTTTGGAGGGGACGAGTACTTACGGTTGGGGGTAGATATATAGCGATGGGAGGAGGGGTAGGCGGGGGTGGCGCGGAGCAGCTCGACCGACAGGCCAGTAGAGTGAGAGTCGCAGCGGAGCTCCAATAACCCACCCAATCGCCACCTCTCTTCTGACATGGGACTTGCTCATTGTACCCTGATGAGATGCTCGGCCCGATGCCATCGTCCATCATATGTATTGCTCCATCCAACTCCAGTGACGACACTTTGCCCCGTTGCCTCCGATACCAAGATTATAACGTGGCATCGAAACGCGTGCTCTCCCCCAACGTTCGACAAGAATGGATCTATCCCGTTCAAGGTGGGTCATTTCTCCCAAGCCAGCGACATCCCTGGAGACACTCCGTCGCCAAGTCACCAATACACGGATCTGGCAATCGGCTCGTGAGACCATCTCTTCCTCCTTCGAGTACGGCATGCTCATTCCGTCCCGTCAACGTCGGCACGGCTCATAGAAGGTTTAGAGTACCCTGCATGAGCAAACCGCCGCCATGCGCAGTTCCAAAGGCACATTGCCCTGAGTCAAAGGTCCATGTTTGATGCGCACACACAGGGACACTCTCTTTCGGACGGTGTGGAATTCTCATTATTCATCTAGTATCGAGGCAGCCAACCAACGTCTTCCCTTTGTGATTATCCATCCATCACCGCAGACAGATCGGATCTCGTGGCCCCCCTTCTCCTCCAAAGCGCTAACAATATCCCAATCCTCGCGAACCCCTCTGTTGCCAATAGCTCAAGCTCGTTTCCAAGGACTGACACCCACAAGATCACCCCGGTGGTCAGTTCTCTCAGCACGAGTATGGTTTCAGAACGTGCTGGACCCACATGGGCCGTGTGTATGTCCCCGTGGACCTTGTCTCATCCTTGCACCATACTTCATGTCGGCACCGGAGAGCGGGCAATCGCAGAATCTTTCTGCAGTGGCTAGCTAATTCCCGCAGTTGACGACCTTTGTAGGTCCTCCGCAAAGTCAATTATTCCCGTATACATTCCGAAAACCAATGGGGGTGCGTAAACCATGACCATATAATCCTAAATCTGGAGTCGTTTGTCGCCTTGGCCTTCTCAACAAGTTTCCGCTTTGCAACCTGGGCGGTGAACACGGGTTACTGCCTAGACTCCAAGCATGTAGGCTCCACGATAATGTCCGTATAACAGAACTTGATGTCGTTTGTCGTCATGCAGGTTAAATAACTAATAGTGTTGTAGAAACAGACTCTCATTCGAGACAGCAACGGCGCACTCAGTTATTGTTCTATGACGGCGACAGGGCGGTCATATACCGAAACATGAAGCTTTCGTCCTGTTGTATGCGAAAAACATGATCCATCAGGAATTGCATTCAACTGGGTTTGCATAAAACCTGGGAACTCGCGCCTCAAATTGCTTGACGACGTCGTCTCATCGGACATTACTTTGGGACATGTGTCGTTTATCGTCGGACGAGCCTCTAAAGTCGTGTTTCATCTGCAATTCAACATCCCAATTCTCGGGCTCTCATCATGGGATTTGTTTGCTCAGGTGAAACCCCGACGCTTGCTGCATGTGAGCGGAAATGCTCAGCAGGAGGGTTCTGGCGATAACAAAACCACCCGTCGGCCACCGAGAACAGCAGCACCATGCTGAAGTCGCATAGATCCTACATCTGGTGAGGATTTCATACCCTGACAAGCCTTCCCTCTAAGTCCGTCCGTTGGCCACTTCTTCCAGGAATCGCGTTTATATTTCTCCCGAGACTTTGTCATCCATCGTCAAGCCATCCACGTGCTGCGCAGCCTCATTGTCAAGAGAAGGAAAATTTGCGTCATTCCGAGTGCATACAGCTCTCCACACTCGAATTAACAACAATCTAAAATTAGCAGAAGGCGGTGGTGCTACAAACGAGTTCCCATCCCCACCCGGACACTTTCGTCGATTGTTGGCGCCCATTGATCAGTTCTTGATCAACAACCCACATTATGTCGACGGAACAGAAGAAGTCAGCCTCCATACTGTATCTCGTTTTGGATTTCAGGGACCTGACGTGCATCCTTTATCTGATTGACAGTTTTATAGACCTAATGTTATCTGATATACAGCCCGGAGACGTATTTCTGCGATCTAAGCTGATAGGGTAGATGCGACCAGTATATCCAGGAAGTGTACACAGTGGGCCCTTTAGAAGCTGGCGACCTTCCTTCAGACTTCCCATTGACGGATGGTCCGCGGTTCACCAATGCACTATCAGAGGAGGTTTGGGAAGTTACCTATGCCTGCGACTGCCGGCCATGGGATCGTGGATGTATGATGGACCAACATCAAACCCACCCTTACCGGCGAGTACAGTTTCACTTAGGTATTTACCACCCTCGGGGCCCGACTTTAGCGTTTCCGAGACCTTGTCGCGACGAGTGTTATTTCGAGCACATTCCTCAGAGTGTCAAAGAAGCACCGTAATCAAGCGCCGACTGGTCTAGGCCCGACTGGCGTAGTGCGTTGGGTTCTACCCGAAGTTGTTCAAGTCAATTGATATCTTGGAAGGCGGGCTCTTCGCCGAAAACTGTAATGCAGAGAAGGAGCGCTTTCAGTGTCACGGATTCGGAGAACATGGAGACCTTGCTACACCTTCGCCGTCACTTCAGGCTGCTTACCTACGATCAATGTTGTCCGGCGTCCGACGGCAAAGTCAAAGAATCGTTGCTCCGCTCCATGTGCTCGAGCTTTACGATTCACTCTGCCTGATTTTTATAGTACGCGCTCTTTGATTCCTTTCAGAAAAAAAAGACAGTTGTTAGAGGGTTGTGAGATCTTGAGACCCGTTTGGGTCGCCGAGCGACTTAGGCGACCGTTTACATCGCATGGCGGCCTACGCTCATGATCAATTGATCAGTAATCAGTTGATAGCCCTCAAAAAGCGCACAAACGTCGCTCCGAGTCTCACAATCTGATAAGCCGAGGATAGAAGCTCGCGTTCACAATGATCTCGACTCAGACGAGGGCCGAACTTGAAAAGTTGTCGGACCAGCGTGTCAGGTTTGATCCCGGAGTGTTGGTAGCTACATTCTATTCTTAAAGCTGGGGAACGAGACAAAGAGCGGGCAATGATGACGAACGGGTTGATGTTCAATGCATCAGTGATCGGACATTGATTGATTGTTCTGTACAAACCTCTCACTAGCACTCTTCGCGGCCTGTAAAGCGTCGAACGTCGGGTGATGCGCATCGACGGTGGCAAATGGCACCGCACCGACTAGGCAGGTATATTGCGTGAGGAAGTACCGCGTCGATGGTGCGAGAACGTTTATTATGCCTGAATCCTTCAACCGAGGTTCCTCAGTTTGAGAACTTGCGGTCGTGGGGACATGTACTGTAATACATTTCACTGAGATATTCCATGGAAATGGTTCGAGTCAGCACATACAAGAAATGGCTTTCGACATACGCGCCTTGGATTGTTGTCAGAGAAGAGTCGAGATTACCAAGCGTGCTAGCGGGTCTTCGACGCACACATTTACCACTTTGCACAGTTGAATAGGCAAAACCCTTTACAAATCGGACTGATACGAGTTCTTCGACGCGGCATATATGAATACATCCGAGTAGAGCATAAGATAGGCTCAAAGGGTAACGGTTCCGAAATGTTTTCATTTCGGAAGGGGCATTTCTATATCCATTGAACAAGGCGCAGATCTGTGCGGATAAGCGACCCTGCCTGAACCTCGGAATGCTGCGGGCAGTGATGGATCTAAGGAAGAGCAAGGTGCCGCAGCGACAGGCCACGAAGTCGAAAATCCAGAATGAATCCATAGCAACGGTGGGGCAGCAGTTTATTAGCTAGTTCTACACTTGCCATGCAGTTCGGGACACTCGACAGTCACGACGGATGGCTGTCCCTGAGTTATCTGAAAGAGAACAAAGTCATGCTCGGCAGCTCGGCAGGAACATGCCGCGAGCCCATGCTCTCTCGGAGATTGAAGCGGCATCTGAAAGCGGCTTTGCTTGGGTTGTGCAGGCAGAGTGGCTTTGATGCGCGTTCACAGATACTCTCCTCTTCCTCCACCACCTCTCTAACGCGGCCATGAGCCATCCAGCACGCCCCTCGTTGGTGCTGGCACCATCAGTAAATACAACTACGTATGTTTTTTTCCGAGCCTTCCGAGTGCATATTCACGTACTAACGCGTTGGTCCGTGGACCAGCGTGGTGACCACGACAACAACAACGACCACGTATGCCCCCATACAATTACCACCCCTTCCCCCACCAACGGAGCCCAAGAATCCCAAGGACTATCCTCTGTTACACGCCACATTGCCTCCATCTCTTCGGAGATTCTCACTCGTTTTTCCAGGAGGTACTCACGCTACATTCCGGGACGGTGAAGATGGCGAGGAGGAGATGCGGGAACAAGAACCAGTCGCGTGCGGGGCCGGTTGGAGGATGCTCAAACCCGAGGAAACCGCCGAACAGGGTAAGGTAGTTGGTCTTGTTGAGGCGGTTGAGCGCTTTGGTAGGAAGCGGTCGCATGGAGTGGACAACATGATGGAGGGTGTAGAGCCAACGATAGACCGAGACGCGCATACTCCGCCGAGAAAGAAAGCGAGACCCACACATATACCTCCAATCACGACGATGAACGCTGCGGCGCCTCCTTCGCCTCTCCCATCCCCTCATGGTTCACCCTCACCGCAGACGATCTGGCCTTCTGCGCCCCCAAGCGGTGCCTCATCACCACATCCACAGCCCCCACTTCAACCCGATCTTGCTCTTACGACGCTCCTGACCCTCCCATCACTATTGACGCATTTCACAAATCTGCCGCAGCAGTTACAGTCGCATTTTCTGCTCACTCTTTTACGGCATTCACCGTTACCGGTACTGCGGACGCTCCATTCTGTTTTAACCCCAACGTTGGCGCGGGATTTCTTGACACTTCTACCCCCAG
Source organism: Bothia castanella (assembly GCA_038089595.1). Taxonomy (NCBI): domain Eukaryota; kingdom Fungi; phylum Basidiomycota; class Agaricomycetes; order Boletales; family Boletaceae; genus Bothia; species Bothia castanella. The sequence goes on from JBBPLB010000004.1 coordinate 98,174, forward strand.
AACTTGTATCACACATCCTCAGTTATCTGCCATACTCAACTCTAGCACGAGCTTCGCGAGTCTCGAAATCCTGGCGTGCTATCATTGATTCTGACCCAGTGCTCTGGAGAGATCTTCTCAAGAGCACAAAAATCTGGTTCGGAGGAGATAGTGAACGAGCCTTCGCACGCTCCATTTACGCACGTCGTCAAGCCGAAGCGTGTAAGATACCTTCTACTCTTCCACTACCCCACCCATACAAGTTACTCTTCAAATCGCGTCACCTTACTCGAACACGTTGGGTAACAAACGATATGCCAAAACATCATACATTCCCCGCTCATGGAACTTCTGTTGTGACCTGCCTATTGCTTTCGCACGGGCGTATCATATCGGCATCGGACGATCACTCGATCCATGTTTACTCACCGGTGACAGGCGAGTTATTACAATCTTTGGATGGTCATGACGGAGGCGTCTGGGCTTTAGCGGCGACCAAAGATACACTGGTCAGCGGTTCTACTGATCGCACTGTTCGAATCTGGAATCTCGCCACGGGACGATGCACGCATGTGTTTGCTGGGCATACAAGCACCGTTCGTTGCCTTGCGATCGTCAAGCCTGAATGGGTCGAGATCGAAGGCGAAGGTGGTGTTATCTCGAGGGAGAAGTGGCCCAAGCGATCTGTTATCGTGACTGGGAGTCGCGATCACTCATTACGAGTATGGGCATTACCTCGTCCAGGTGATCCTGAATATCGATGGGTGGGTGCGGATGACGCCGATGTCGAGTTATCGGAGGTAGGCTGCCGCTGCTGATGTTTAGTCCCTGTCTCATTCTTTTTTTTTTCAGGAGGACATCGATGAAAACCCATATCATAAATTGCATCTCGAAGGACATGATCATGCAGTTCGCGCCTTGGCCGCTCGTGGTCGCACTCTTGTTTCTGGCAGCTACGACTGTACTGTACGGATATGGGACATTGTTACCGGCGAGTGTAAATTGATCTTGGTTGGCCATACCCAAAAGGGTAAGCTGCTCCGTGCTCTCATTCTAATATTTTGTGCTCATAGTGTCTTTAGTGTACAGCGTTGTGTTGGACCTCAACCGTAATATTGCATGTTCAGGATCTATGGACGGGACTGTTCGCATTTGGAACCTGCGCAATGGGCAATGCCAGCATACACTGACAGGACACACTTCTCTGGTCGGTTTGCTAGGCCTTTCACCTTCTTACCTCGTCTCCGCTGCTGCCGACTCTACACTTCGTATTTGGGACCCGGACACCGGTGAACTGCGTCACACACTTGCTGCCCATGCTGGTGCCATCACATGCTTCCAACATGATGAGTTCAAAGTTCTTAGTGGGTCCGATGGAACGTTGAAAATGTGGAATATTCGTGATGGAACGGTCGTGCGAGACCTGCTCACCGGAATCAACGGCGTATGGCAAGTTGTCTTCGAGGGTAGATGCTGCGTGGCAGCGAGCAATCGTAACACAACCACTATGCTCGACGTCTGGGACTTTGGAACCGAAGGCGATGACGACTGGATTGGAGAGCCGCCTGGTGGGACATACGATGACGACACGGAAGAGGAAAGTGAAGTGGAGGGGCAGGCAGATGTGGATGCGATGGATCAGGATTCCGGGGTTGACCCATCAGAAGAGACAACAGAGCAAGGAGGAGCGCTCCGCGATGTCGTTGATGATAACGACTCGTCACGCATCCCAACTGACACGGAGGACGAGTCGATGGAGCGAGGTGATGGGGCCGGGAGCTCAAAGTGGACGAGTAGCACATCCTCCCGGCAGACGGTTTCTCACCGTGGCAGGGCCTTGGCAGGGGAGAGTTCGCTGAGGCGAAATAATCCTCTCCCATTAGACAGTATACCTGCTCGTTTACCGACGAACGAGACACCAACCCGACCAAGGATACGGCCAGGCGCAAGAAATGGTGGTAGACGATAGCATACTCTTGCTGCTCAGCTTATTTTTCGTTGCAGCTGGTTGTGGACGTTTTTGCGACATTGTTAGTTTGGGAAATCATTCGTTGACTCCTGCATGGGGATACTCTCCCGACCCGTTCGTTTGGTATCGTTTTTTATGTTGGGACGGTTTGTAGTCGGGATACATTACATGGTAGTCGTGGGAAATAGATAACTGTTATGTCCAACTATAACAATATTTATGATTCACCCGCGCAGCCGACTCAAACTCGAACAACATCGATGGACTCCTTTGATAATTTCCAGTACGACTCCGCTTCTTCCTACGGCGGCGCCCACAGCGTCGTCGACGACAACTCGTCCGTCTACACCGCGACGACCAACAATCCAGTCGATCTCAGCTCCCTTTCTATCGCTGACGATCGTTCTCTCGCCTCCTCAGACCGCAATGGCCACAGTCACCGCACCTCACGCTCCCCGATAGATGAGGACTTCGATGCCGTTCTTGACGACTTGAAGGATGAAGGCTCTGTCGATCTACCACCGCATGCCTGCAGGTGTGTACACCATCCAACTTTATCTGTCTCCAGCTAATATTTGTCATCTAGTTATTGTGGTATTCATTCCCCGGCGTCGGTCGTCAAGTGCCTTGTTTGCTCCAAATGGTTCTGCAACTCTCGCGGAAACACCTCTGCATCACACATTGTCAATCATTTAGTCAGGGCCAAACACAAGGAAGTGATCTTGCATGCCGAGAGCCCACTCGGTGAAACAACTCCAGAGTGTTACAACTGCGGTAGCAAAAACGTTTTCATGCTGGGTTTTATACCTGCAAAGAGTGATACCGTTGTCGTTTTATTATGCCGGTACGACTATAATTTACTGTGACTGCCTCTACATACTTACCCATGTTTTCAGTCAACCTTGCGCAGCAACTACGAAAGACATGTCCTGGAACGCTGCCCTCTGGGCTCCGTTGATCGACGACCGTTCCTTCCTTTCCTGGTTTGTGAAACCTCCCAGCGAGACCGAACAACTTCGCTCCCGTCAAATCTCATTCAATCAAATCAACCGCTTAGAAGACCTTTGGCGCGAAAATGCCAATGCCACACTCGAAGATCTTGAGAAGCCTGGTGTTGACGACGAGCCGCAGTCAATTTTGATGCGATACGAGGATGCTTACCAGTATCAGAACATCTTTGGCCCCTTGGTCAAGATTGAAGCCGATTACGACAAACGACTCAAGGAGAGCCAGACCCAAACAGACATCACTGTGCGCTGGGACCTCGGTTTGAACCAGAAGAGGGTGGCGTGGTTTTGCCTGCCGAAACTCGAGAGCGGTGAAGTGAGGCTTGCTGTGGGTGACGAATTGAGATTGAGGTACCAGGGTGAATTACACAAGGCTTGGGATGGAGTCGGTCATGTCATCAAAATACCGAACAGTACGACAGCCTCCAACATTTTTTTTCTTGGCAGCTGATCTCATTCACAGATGTATCTGATGAAATTGGTTTGGAGCTTCGAAGAACAGAGGGGGTTCCTACCGACATTACCTATGGTTTCTCAGCCGACTTCGTCTGGAAGTCGACCAGCTTCGATCGAATGCAACTGGCTATGAAGACATTTGCAGTGGACGAAAAGAGTGTGAACGGTTATATCGTGAGTATAGGCTGAGCGTTTATTAAGCATCGGACAGCACTAACGCCTATGCACAGTATCATAAACTTTTGGGTCACGAGGTGGAACCCCAGGTTCTTCGAACCCAGATGCCCAAGCGCTTCTCTGCGCCAGGGCTCCCAGAGTTAAACCATTCACAGATGTATGCGGTCAAGAGCGTCCTCCAGAAGCCACTCAGCCTTATCCAAGGCCCTCCTGGAACCGGAAAAACGGTTACGTCGGCGTCGATCGTGTACCATCTGGCGAAGATGAACCCTGGTCAAGTGCTCGTCTGTGCACCCTCCAACGTTGCCGTCGACCAGTTGACGGAGAAGATACACGCCACAGGCTTGAAGGTCGTCCGCCTTACAGCCAAATCCCGCGAGGCTCTGGATTCTAGTGTCGCGTTCTTGACATTGCATCAGCAAGTCGCAAACAGCACCACCCATGTCGAGCTTCAAAAGCTCATTCAGTTAAAGAACGAACAAGGAGAATTGAGCTCAAACGATGAGCGCAAATACAAGACCCTCATCCGCCAGTGCGAGAAAGAGATCCTGAGTGCAGCAGATGTGATCTGTTGCACGTGCGTTGGTGCTGGTGACCCGAGGTTGAGCAAGTTCAAGTTTAGAACGGTCCTCATCGATGAAGCGACCCAGGCTGCTGAACCAGGTATGTCTCTGCAAAATTTTTCTGCGATCAATTGTCTGAACCTTGATGGCAGAGTGCATGATTCCTCTCGTCCTTGGTTGCAAACAAGTTGTCTTGGTTGGCGACCATCAACAACTCGGACCAGTCATCATGAATAAGAAGGCAGCCCGCGCCGGCCTCACACAGTCGCTTTTTGAGCGCCTCGTTGTCCTTGGCAACCGCCCAATTCGACTTCAAGTTCAGTATCGTATGCACCCGTGTTGCTCGGAGTTCCCGTCCAATATGTTCTATGAGGGCACGTTACAGAATGGTGTTACTGCCCCTGAGCGTCTCCGCAAAAATGTCGACTTCCCTTGGCCAGTTCCCGATACACCCATGTTCTTCTATCAGAACCTGGGACAGGAAGAGATATCGTCTAGCGGGACGTCTTTCCTCAATAGGTACGTAGCGTTGGATCACTCCTGGGATGTGCTCATACATTGTTCTTAGGACGGAAGCCTCAAACGTGGAAAAGATTGTCACGAAATTCTTCAAGTCTGGTGTCGTTCCTGCGCAGATTGGTATCGTCACACCGTATGAAGGACAGCGCTCCTACATCGTCAACTACATGCAATTTAATGGCTCGCTCAAGAAAGACCTGTACAAGGAGATCGAAGTTGCCAGCGTGGACGCGTTCCAAGGAAGAGAGAAGGACTATATTATTCTCAGCTGTGTTAGGAGCAACGAGCACCAGGGGATCGGTTTCCTTAATGACCCCCGTCGATTAAACGTCGCTCTTACCCGCGCCAAGTATGGCATCGTGATTCTTGGAAATCCCAAAGTTTTGAGCAAGGTAAGACACATGGAACAAACTATTGCCTCGATCGCTCAACGTTTCACCCACAGCATCCCCTATGGCATTACCTGCTTACCCATTACAAGGAAAAGAGTTGTTTGGTCGAAGGTCCGCTCAATAACCTCCAACCAAGCATGATCCAGTTCAGCAAACCCCGCCGCACTCTCAAGATGGATTCGTTCCGCCGACACGAGACCAACGCGCGCGAGTACCTGCCCAGTAGCGGCGCTGGACGCTCCGGCACCCCGAGCCGCTTCGATGCCAATTTCTATCGTACCCATGACGCCCTTGCGTACATTCCTTCCGACGTACAGTCCTTGCGCTCACAGGCAACCTACTCATCTGGTCTCCCAATGTTCGCTGCCACTGGAGGCTTCCCTCCTGGCGTGCCTCGTGGACCTGGTGGTTTGGGCAAACGCAGTGCCTATGGAAGTTACGCGAGTTCCATTATTTCTCAGGATGCTGGTCTCCCTAGTAGTGCCAGCATCGGCAGCGGCAGTTTGGGTGGATCGCTGGCCTACTCCCAGTCTGATCGACTTCGCAGACGCGGTTCGTTCTCCTCTGCAGCCGGAACCGACATGGGAAGCATGAGTGGATACGACTACAAGAGCCAGGATGAGACGACGGATGCAGATGACATGAAGAGCCAGTACACCGGGACGCAATCCGGTGTCACTGTGTTCTGACGTCGTCGCGGTGCCAACAACCATTTGAACTATCAAAGCTCAATAGGTTTGAGCAACTCGCGTGGCCATTTTTACATCTGGCCGAACGTCGGGATGCACCTCCTTGCCAGGGTGCATTTTCGTAGCCCATCGGATCAGTCAACTTCTTTATCGCAAGCAACCGCGTTCCCGGTACTCCGCCGTCCGCCCCCCCTACGTTCTTTGCTATCTCGCAGTCAGATGGCTCAATCGTTGACAATTCCCGTGGAAGTGACCTCTTCCAATCGGGCATTGTCGTCACACTTTATGCTCCAATTACATGTGACTAAATGCTATGACCCCAAATGCTGCGTAGATAGAGACGTTCCTGTATGAATGATTATAATGAATAGGAGACCGCTAGGTCAGTATGCTTGATGCGTGGACTGGACTGCTGTGTGTTTTTGCCATGAACAACGAATAACCCGCAGTAGACACGTAAATACAAAAGGTATTCGAACCTATTCGAACCCTTCCAGGAATGCGCTGTCACCCTACCACGACTTGGCTGTCGTCATACGTTGCGTGTGCCCTTCCTGGGACCAGCGGAAGTATCCTCTGAGATAGCTCTCCGGTGCGACGATGGAGGTGCCGATTGAGCCGTATGCTGGATCTGGATCGTATCCTCCACTGGCAACATACGAGCTTGTGTGAAGAACAGCTTGGCGTCTCTCTCCGCGACGTTCTCGATGTAGTATGTGTTTCCTAGCACAATTTTTGTTTGCTGGAGCCACTAGAGTGGGGGATTCACGAACCTCGGGGAACGAGAAACATCCCGCCGGTGGTGATGATGAAGCTCGTTTCGTGTATGAACACCGACACGGCCCCTTGAATCACATAAAACACCTACTAACAAGTTAAAGCGTCGCGAAAGCTGAAAACAGGAGAATGCTATACGTACGTATGTATTGTCTTTGGTTGACTTGCTCGGTTTCTGCGACTTTGGCGGTATGTGCATTTGACCGGCTGCAATGAATTCGCCCTCCCCAAAGATTTTTTGGAAAAACCAATTGCTGTTTGCGGCTGGTTTTGGGTCAATCATGCTGGCCAAGAAGGCAACGCCTGAGCAGAGTTAATCAAGTTAGCCATTCCACCATATTCAACTCGGATGTAGTTCTTACGTCGTGAAACCTCCTCTTTCGTGTCATAGTCAATGACAGTTGCATTGGTAGGTGTGTTCTCGTCCCATCCCTCCTCTGGGTTGAACGGCGTGTCCCTCCCTTTGCTCCTGCCTCGGACTGCTGCTCCACGTTTTCGCTTGCCCGCCTTTCCAAGAGGTTTAACTGGCTCCTGAGGGATGCGGATAATTTCCTTGATCTGGGGAACAAGAATCGTGCCGGGATCACGCCGCCCATAGACAACTCTCTCTTGCCGCCACCACTCCAGGGGCTTGTAACGGTGGCGTTGCCCACGTCGCACCCCATCTGGGGTTGGAGAATCTGTAATGGTCTGAGTCAAAGACACATGCACCGGCTCGCAATACACACGTTCCAAAGGGGTTTGGACAATGCGCTTCTCTCGTGGCTTTTTGGACTTGGAGACGTCTTTCCTCGGCTTCTTTGCTGGTGGTGCATCCTCCTCGTCATCCTGCGCATTCTCAACCTGTTCGAGACCCTGTGCAATATCATCTTCTAGCCCGTTTGCATCGTGTGGTTCACGA